>APFE030747657.1:0-22276 GCA_000404065.3 Pinus taeda | reverse complement strand
ATAAGAAACTTGTGAATGCCTTATGGGCAGATAGACTAACAACCAAGAGATCCATTGGTGTCAGCCCATATGAGTTAGTCTATGGATTAGAAGCCAACTTTCCTTCATCACTAGGGGTTCCTGTTATGAAACTTCTTCAAGAAAGTCAAGTTGAGCCCAATGACATACAAAGAAGGGTCAATCAGATAATATGTTTGCAGCAAACCAGAGACCAAGTTTATAACAGAGTACAAATTCTCCAAGAAAAGTTAAAAAGGGCTTTTGATAGAAAGACTAAAGCTGAATATTTCAGCATAGGTGACAAAGTCCTCAAGTGGGATTCAAGAAGGGAAGATAAAGGAAAACATGGGAAATTTGATTCTTTTTGGAGATGACCATTTATTATCCAGGCAGTCTAAGGAAACAATACCTACTTCCTGAAAAATCTTGATGAAACTGACTTAAATGAAGGTCCTGTCAATGGCAGGATGTTGAAGCATTATTTTGACTATTTTCCATGCATATAGAAGGGTCTTTTTCTCCTGTACATAATCAGTTGTATATATTTTCTTTCAGCGTACAAATAGTTTAGTTCAAAAGATTGTTGTAAATAAGCAGGCAAAAGCTTTACATTCCAGAAGTGCCACAGAGGTGACAACCCCTAGTTTTGAAGTACAAAGAGAAAGGTTTCAAGTTTTGGTAGAAACAGTCAATGGCCAAGGCATTCTGACCTGCTGTTCTTGGTCTTTCAAAGGAAAAACCATCCCTAAGTGGAGCCAATGTTAGATACCTATACCAATAGGTTTCATATTTCATGATTGGCAAGGGAAGTGCCAATATGATCTACTTTGGTCATACAAAGATCTCATATTCTTGTGGAAGAAGTATGCTTGTTTTGGTTGATGCTGCCTTACTTCTGATGGGTGATCCAACAGCCTAAGCTGGGTCATGCCATGTTTCAATTTTTGTTGTAGATTAGAGAAGGAAACCTGTCCAAACAGCTCAATCTTGGCAGGTAAAGTAGATAGGTAGTGAAAGAAGGTTCCCAACTGCTTAATCTGGGGCCTTGGAAGCAATAAGGGTAGCTTTAGATAGAAAATCAAAAGAAAGCTAAAGGAAATGAAAAGGCACAAAAGGGTTTGCAAATCTAAGTGCACCCTCCTTGGAGTAACAAAAAATGCTAGGCAATAGAGTGGGTAGGTAGAGGGGGTTGCAAAAAGTTTGGTTCATGGCATTGCACTAGCCTAAAGTAAAGGTAAAAACATGGTACCAATACAAATGGCCTATTTGCTGCAGTCTTGCAGAAGCCTAATGGAGCATGTCTAACTTCCAAATCACCCCTATCACATTCATAACTTACATCCCTATGCCACCCATGTACACAAAGAAAATCAAAGTATTTTGTTGGTTCTAGTTTCTTTAATAGCCACATTTCTTGTGCAAAATTCTTTTCATTTTGATCTACTTCCCCAAAACTAAGTTAATTTCATATAAAGGACTTAGTATTCTACCTCCCTCATCCACCCCCTTTTTTCATCCATATTAACTACTAACCTATCATTATGTAACTCCTTATACCCCCTATTCCCCCTATTACTATTTAAAACTTGGCAAAAAACCCAAAAAAATCTATGTATCCCCTTCCCCGAGCATTATAGCTCTATATGTGACTTTGAAGGTTTTCCAGCGCTGAAACATTTAAGCACAACCCAAAGAGCGCCAAAGAATTAATCTTGGGATTAATCCGAGATTTGATCGGATTAATAACCTTAAACACACTTTGCAAATAAACCTTTGAAAAAACCCATTTAACCTGTAACGCTGAAAAAACCCGAAAAACCCACTTTTTCCAAAGTTCTAGCAGGCACGAATTTAAGAGAAAATAATATGTTATCCTTCCCCGCTACCCATACTGCCCGCACATCTTATCGATCCATCGACCGTCGGATCTGGGCCCTCCCATCCGATGGCCCACATCATATCGGACGGGCACCCGCGACCGAAAGTTACCTTCCGAGAAACTGTCAGAGGGTGATGTTAGGCCTCTGCCACGCGTCACCCATATATTCTCTTGGGGCGCCCTCTGACAATACCGCGACCATATGGAAGGCGGTCCGAGAAAACCCGCTTACCACTCTGCAAGACCGCTTGCCCACGCCAGTGCCATGCCCGCCCACGTCACTTCCACTTGGTGCCTTGTCAGCACCCGTGACCGCCAGAGATCCTACGTGTCCGCCACCTATGCAATCCCTTGTACCACTCACAAACTGCCACGTCACCTGGTGACATCATGCTGACGTCACCCGACCCTGACCCCACCTGATGACGTCATGCTGACGTCACCCAAAAAGCGCGCTAATGACCCAAAAGTCCATATTTTAGCCGATTTTCGAGTTTTTTCTCATTTTCGCTGAAAGAACTATTGCTCTCCTCTGTATGAAAATTATGTCCATCTGCCGCCAACCTGCTGAAATCGACCTGAAGAACGCTGCCACCTACAACCCGCCTGTATTTGTCACCATTGCCAGCAATTCACCAGGTATTTACCAAGAGCATCCCTTCAGAGCTACGTTATGTCCATATTTCTCCAGAACTAAATTTACAAGAGTAAAACAACCTATTTTCACCAGCAAATCCCCGGAAAAACAAGTATTCCTCACAGGCATAGGGTTGAATTTCACCTGCTGAACTCATATACAGTCACCCTTCCCCAAATTCCCACTCTGTCTGCGCATTCGTGGACTGTAAACCTAAAAAGGCATAATTCACAAAGAAAACAGAGTTGCCAGCTCCTGCAATCCCTCAATTAACTCTTGTTGAGCATTCTGCCACCATTGTCACCACAGTTGCCTCATTTACCCTTACAATTGGCTTGACTTCTGCAAAATTAGCTCGCTGTGGTCTCCTGCCCGCTAAAACCATCTCATCACCAAGTCATAACTATTGCTTAGCCATGGAGACGCCAATAGTCCTGAATGTTCAACCACTGAATGCCCCACGCAGAGAACTAGAGTGGAAAGCCCTAGGTGATAAAGATTACCAGATGTTAGATTCCATGCCCATGATAGCCAAGTTCACTATTCACTTGATGAATGAATTAAAGGCCCAACATCTCAGTGGGGTTGTCACCTTAGGAATTTGGGATTCCCACATACCCATTTACAACCTCCCTCAAGTCAATGTCCTCCCAGACTTGATAAAACAATGCATGTCAAGCTATGACCCCTATCAGAGAGCCGTCCTCAGCCCCTCAGGCTCAGTATTGTTCCATATCACCCCTGAGGCCATCAATGAAATGCTCCACTTTCACACCACAAAACCCCTAACTCCTCTAGCCATCCATGATTTGATAACTAAAGGGGGCAAGTTGTCCAGTGATCAGATTGCCAGGGTTAATCAATTGTTTATTCAGCCTCAATATCAATCTATGACCACTGCTCTCCCCATAGCATATCCATATCTTAATGAGCTGGGCAAAATGATGGTAGATTTGATCAGTTACATCCTTGGTTATGGGACATATGAGGATGTGGATGAAACCGTCATGGCAATGCTGTCCATTTTCTCCCCATGGATGCCTCCTTCTGTACATTATGACTTTGCTACTTTTATTGCCAATAAGATTCATGAGAAATTAATGAATCTGGAGAGGGAAAAGGTGTTTAAATACACGAGGTACATATATAATTTATTCTTGTTCTATCAGCCTGATGCCTTCCCTGTCCCTCTAAAAAAGTTAGATGCCCAGGGAAGCCCAAGGTCGATTGTGTATTGGTCTTCAGTTTTCCATCTTCTGCATTATTCACCTTACACCTACTGTGAATTTATTGATCTGTTCATTCATCTAGCTATGACCTTGTTGTTGGGTGTCCCTCCTCCAAGATTGACAGATGAAATGCAGAGAATTCTTCAACTCTCAAAGGCATACAACATTGGTGATTGGTACTTCTACCAACACCATACAGTAATCAGAGTATATGGTTGTGAGCTGAATCCCTATAGGCTGCCAAAATATGTCCCTATGAGACTCTTTGCCCTAGAGTACTTCACGCAGTTTGGAAATGCAGACTTTGTCCATTTCCAAAGTAAAAGTAAGAAGGTGCAACTAAAGGTGAGGAATCAGATGGGCCCCTTCTTGTACAATAAGAAGGAGGAAGGATGGAAGGAAGCTGATAGGATTCTAGAGACCCTCAGACTTCAGACCAGTTTCAAGTGGGTGCCTTATGACCCTGATCACTTCATTTACCTTAGGAGAATAAAATACAAATTGGGTGGCTATGTTCATGTGAAACTGCCTCATATTGAGAAGTATGCCAATGCCCTAAGCTAGAAAGAAGACACCTTAGAGGATCCAATTGGTAAAGAAGAAATGTTAAGAAGAGAAACAAGCAATCTTGAGAAAGAGGCTGACTTGGAACATTGTGGGCAGGTTTCTTCCTCCTGTCAGAGGCAAATTGGAGCAGCAACCTCATCTTTCACAGCCTAGCAGCAAGAAGCTGAAATTGCCCAACAGGAAACAAATAAAGGTAAGGGAAATTAGGTGGAGCAGGAACAACCACCTCCTACAATAGAGCAACAAACAAAGTGACAACTAGAAAAAGAGGATGAACAGCAACACAAACAGCAACAAGAACAGCAAGAAGAACAGCAAGAAGAACCTCAAGAAGAGGGGCAGCCTATGTAGTAAGAACAAATGGCTGAAGCCCCAGCACCTACTGAGCAACAGGCTCAAGAGAACATGCCTTCTGGGCAAGAGAAGACTGTGGAGACCTCAGTGCTCCAAACTCCACAAAAGGTGGAAAAAGGAAAGAAGAGGGACAGAGAGCAGGAGACTCCCCTTACCACGTCCACAAACCAAGGCGAGAAAAGGCAGAGATTAAATCCCCTCTCTGAGGAAGAAATACCTATATGGCAATCGGTGATAATGGGCCCACCAAGCATGGAGGTATCTGCTAGTTCCTTTCAACAGGAACAGGAGAGAAATCTTGGAGGAGAGGTCAGCTCCTCAAGTCATCAAAGAAAAGCGGAGGTAAGAATCAAGCAACAGTTTACTGATATCAACAGGAGAAATGAGCCACTCAGGCTCCAAATCTACAACCAGTTGCTAAAAATGGCCCCTACAAATCAGCAGAGGCTTATGTCAGCCTATGACATCTCAAAAGGATAAATGACCATGAGTCATTTCATGCCCACCACAGTGCAGCCACAGTCAGCTACAGACTACATAAGAACCAACCTGGAGGTTCTTGCAAAAGACATTCACCCTATGGACCAAATAGAACTCCATAAGCAAACAGGTGAAATGGTCTATGCAACATTGGCAGACAAAGCAATGTTGGCAAAAAGGCTGGAAAATAGCCTAAACAATACAGCTGCCCAACTGGAGTTGGAGAAAGCATCCTCCCTGGCCAAAGACAACAGGATCAAGTCTTTGGAAGATATAATTATAGAGTTGGGGCATGACCCCAAGGATCCAAAGGCCATATAGATGCTGCTAAAAATAAGAGATGCAGACCTCGTAGCCCTGAGAAAGAAGGTGAACCTCCCAGCAACCATTCACCCCCAAACAGATGAGGTTGCCCAGTAGAAGCAAGAACAAGAGATAGCTACATTGCTAGTAGCACTGCACAAGCAACTAGTGCAGACAGAAGGGAGGCTGGAAGACACAGAGGCTGCACTGCAGGTAGCCCTGCAGCAGAAAGAGGGAGGCCAGACTTCTCAGCCTGCTCCAGAGGTTATAAACCTTGAGGAGCCTCCAAAGACCACTCCTCCTCCCACAGAAGCAACAACAGCAGCACCATCAACATCTACAGCAGCACCAGCACTATCTACAGAGCAGGCTCTGAGCCTCGACATGCAGAAATTGTTGAATGAGGTCCAGGTCCTCGAAGCCCAGATGACAGAACTGAACGGAGCCAAGGAGAATTTGGCCAAGCTGAATGAGAAGTATGATAAATCAAAGCAGAATGTGGCTGAGAAAGCGAGAGAAATAAAAACTATCAAGGAAAGGATAAAAGAACTAGAGAAAGAGCTCACCCTTGACAAAGTGGTGGTTGAGATCAGAAAAGTTTTGTGGACCCACATTGGCCAATCAATAACAGACCAGTGGCAATACATTGAAACCATTCATGAGCAAATGGAGCTCATAGGCAAAGAAAAAAGGGAAGTGCATAGAGCAAGGGCATCTATAGGCAGTATGCATGAGATAGCTAGCAGAATGATCAATGTGCTCAATAACCGGACAGGTCCTCAGCTAGCAGCAATTGGGACCTCCAACAGGACGGAGACTATCGAACTAATTAAGAGGGTCCTCACACTGAAAAGCCTGGTACAGACATTGGATAGAAGAAGCCAAGATATGCAAACAGAGGTAAACAGGTTCATGGACAAATTTGCAGCGTTACAAGGCAGAGGTCTCCCCAGATTGCTCAACAGTGCAGGAAAACTTCTATCACATGAAGTTTATGCAAAGAGGGTGAACACATTTGCCACCAATCAGATCAGTCAAGGATCAAGCAGCTCACAGGAAACAGGGCCAACATCTGGGCAAAGTCTCTATGACAGAGTAGAGAATTTGTTTTTTATTATGAATGAGATTAGCCATCTGTTTGAAGTGCCTCCAAACTTCTACAAATACACAGAGGTAGATAGACCATGGATGCAATTTTGAGGCATCAATTACCTACGCAGGATTGGTGGGCCTCCATGATACAGTTATTATTATAAACAAGGGGTTTCATCTAAATTTTGTCATCGAAATATACAAGTCATCACATTCAGAAAGTGTGATGCATATACTATGACCAAAAGGTGGAATGAGCCACCTCAGCAAGAAGATTCGGCCACCAAAAGCATCAATGACAGCTACAGGTAGCAGGGCCGAGAAAATCTTCAGCATGACAGAGCATAAAGACACATCATTCACATCATTCATCATTAAAGCAGAAATGCTCAACCGACTCACTCTCCACCAAAGGTCAAGAAGAGGCCTGATAGCATTAAAGACCATTTATCTTACACTCAGAGTAGTAATAACTTTCTTATCTGATATTTTGTAAAGTTGGTGAGCATAGTTAATGTATCAAGTAACTCAACAGTTAGATATTTTGTAAAACCTATTTGTATATATTCCCCCTCGCACAAACTTTGAAGGGGTTGTTGTTAGTTTTGTTGTTCTCTTATGAAGAAATGAGAACTCGGCTGTAACTTGCAGAAGGATGTTATAAATAAAGCTTGGAGTTTACAGGAACTGAGTCTTACTGGTGCATGCTGTGATTGGAACCCTTGAATGCTACAGGATTCTAGTGCTATGGCTTGATATAATAAGTGTTTCTCTATCTCTGTTAATGTTTTCTGTTATTTTTTTTAACGCATAACTCTCACATGTTGTTCTAAATTTAGGAAAGAAAGAAAAAGAATAGCTCAGGATTTGTCCATTGAGACACCCTGATCTCAATCTATCTTCACTATAAATGTTTTTCATAACTTTCAGCTGTTTAAAATTGGAATTCTTAACTGCTCCAATAAGCTATGAATATCTCACAGTCACTATTTGGTAATTCATTTATGCTACTAAGTAGAGATTGTTGTTCAAATTGATATCACACTGTCGGTAACTCCATATCCCATTGTTTCACTCACTAAATCGGAAATTATATTAACAATAGCCATCTAGCCTTGCAGCAAAAATTTCTCCATCACAGGCACCAGAACTATCTCACTTTTTTGACTCCATATGCCCAATGGATTAGCTCCTTCTGCACTCTTCATGCCCTTCTTACAACAAAATTTCACCAACAAAAGTCTTAAGAAGGAAACTGAAACTTTTAACTAGCATAAAATACTCACAAAGCATCTCTAAAACTTAAAGAGAGAGCCCTCTCTGATTATAAATAGGCTAGGATCTATAATCCAAAGGTTGGTTAGTGGTTACCCCGGCCATATTCCCTTGGGAGTCATAGGGAACAACCTAGGTGTTAACATGCACCAAACTTGAAAATCCAGTAAGACATCCAATTAAAACCAAACAATGGCCACTCCAGCTGCTCTGGATGTAGCTCCTGTGAATCCACCTAGCAAAGAACTGGAAGCTATGCCACTGGTGGACAGTGATTTCCTCATTAAAAACTTTGTGGCAGAGAGGAATCACTTACAAACTTTCTGCTAGCTAAGGAACAGTCACTTGGACAACAGTGACCTGTATGGAATCTGGGAATCCAATCTACCCACCTACTTCCTGCCTTCTGTGAACATTTTTCCTGAAGTCATTCACCTCTGTGCAGAAAAACTATGACCAGAAGCTCAGAGCTGTGAAGTCTCCATCTGGGAAGCATCCTCTTCTCATAACACCATATTCCATCAACCAAATGCTGAACTACAAGCAAACCCAGCTGCTATACCCCTTCTCCATCAAGTACTTGCTAGATGAGGGCTCCAAGCTCTCTAGCTCAGACATTGCTGCAATAGCCAGGAAATTCATGAAGGCAGACTGCCAACCTTCTGGGCCACCTCCTTTTTCTTATGCAGATTTCAATGAGGTGGGCAAGATACTGGTGGACATGCTAACCTCTGTGCTGGCATTCACTACAAATGAGCATGTTGATGAAACTGTGCTGGTCATGCTGTCTGCATATAGCCTTGAGAAGCCCCCTGCCATGAAGTACAATTATGCCAAATACATTGCCAATAAGATACATGACCAATTGTTAAGATTGAATAGGGAGGCAATATTTAAGTATTCTTCATACATCTATCACCTATTCATGTACTATCAAACATATTGCTTCCAATGCCCAATCAAGAAGCTAGACTCATAGGGCAAGAGGAGGTCTGTTATTTTCTGGTCTTCAGTCTTCCACCAAGTCCAGAATTCCCCCTACTGATACTGTGAATTTATTGATCAGTTTGCATATCTAGTCACATGCCTCTTAAAGAGGACTCCTCCTGCCAGATTGTCCAAGGATATGCAGAAAATCTTGCATCTATCCAGGAGTTACAAGATAGGTGATTGGTACTTGTACCAAAATCACACAGTCATCAGAATCTATGGTTGTGAGCGCTGTCCCTACAGGCTCCCAAAATATGTGCCTATGAGGCTATTTTCCTTGGAATACTACAGACAACTTATAAACTCTAATATGACACACTTCCACAGTGCCAAGAAGAAAGCCAACGTAAAGTTCAAAGACCACCTAGGCCCATTTGTCATGAACAAGAAAGATGGTTGGCAAGAAGCTGATCAAATACTAGGGCAACAACTCAAACTCAAACGAAGCTTCTGGTGGGTCCCTTATGACCTTGAAGGTTTCATCAGTGCCAGGAGGGTCAAGTATAGGCTGCTAGCCTATAAGAATTGCCCATACCCACAAATACAACACTTTGCCAACCAAGATGAATGGGTACCTGAATCAATAGTAGAGGAATTGACTCAAGAAGAAAAAATGGAGCAGACTGTAAAAGACTTGGAAAAAAATCTTGACTTGGATTCTTGTCAACAGGTCTTCTTCAAACAACCAGTCCAAGTAGGAGAAGGCACTTCTACTACTTCAGTTGTACAGGACACCCAGCAAGCTCCAGTAACAATAACTACAGCAAAGGGGAAAGAAAAAATGGATGAACAACAACAGGCAAAGACAGGGCAACCTAGCACATCAAAGGATCAGTAGTCAGGGCAAACCCCTCCAGAGCAAACTGAACAAACCTAAATCCCAGTTTTGCAGACTCCTCTCAATGATGAGAGAGGAAAAAGGAGAGATAGAGAAGAGATCACACCTCCAACAGGGTCATCATAGCAACCAGAAGCCAAGAGGCCGAGGATTGACCCTGAAACAGAAGGAGATATCAGTGAGGAAAGGGCAGAAAGCCACAACAGAGAAAGGCAAACAAGCCAGCAGACTGTCACTAGCTCATTTCAGCTAGAATAGGCCCTACAGCACACCACAAAGGTATCCTCCTCAAGACAACAGGGGAAGAAATTGACTGCAGTCAAAGAAGGCTTCGTAGAGATCAAGGTACATAATGAATTGGTAAGAGTGCAGCTCTATGAGCAGTTCTTGAAGACAACTCCAGCCAAAAAACAAAGATTGATGGCTGCATATGATCTGAAGGAGGAAAAAATGATCTTCACTCATTTGAAGCCTAAAGTCCCACATCCCAAGACCCCTGCAGATTACTACAGAACAAACTTAGACGTCTTTTCCAAAGACATACACCCCATGGATCAGATTGAGCTACACAAACAGATTGGGGAAATGGTGTATGCAACACTTGCAGACAGGGCAATTCTGGTGCATCAGCTAAAAGAAGCCTTGAAGAACACCAACACACAACTGGATTTGGAAAGGTTGTCTTCCTCTGCAAAGGACAACAGAATAAAAACTCTGGAAGACATAATAATTGATTTGGGACATGACCCAAAAGATCCAAAGGGTGTTAGAGCCCTCTTGAAGAAGAAAGAGGATGACATTGTTGCACTAAGAAGGTAGGCAAAATTGCCTCCTACCATTCACCCTCAAACAGCAGAACTTGCACAAGAAAAGCAAGTAGATGATGCTATGGAGCTGCTTCTGGTAATGAACCAAAGAATATTACAAATGGAAGCAGAATTAGAGAAAGCACTGCAAGACAAGCAAGGGGAGTCAGCCTCCCAGCCCCCTCAAACATCAACAACTCTTGGACTTGCCCCTCCCACACAAGTAGAAGCAACCCCTCCTGCTTTTCCAACACCTACCACAGCTACATCAGCAACAGGAGCAACAGTAGAAGCAACAGCAACAGTAGAATCCAGCATGAGCATGGAGGACTTGATGAAAGCTGTTAAAGAGCTTGAGACTCAAGTAACTGAAATTAATGACGCCAAGGATAGACTGGCCAAGCTAGAGACCAGTTATGATAAATCAAAGATGACAGTAGCAGAGAAACAAAGAGAAATAAAGGCCTTAGAGGCCAAAGTGAAAACTCTGGAAAAAGAATTGCTACTAGGTAAAACCCTAGCAGAAATAAAAAAGATTATTTGGGCCAAAATTGGCCAATCAATACAGGACCAATGGAGGTTGATTCAGGCAATTTTTGAGCAGGTTGAGCTGATAGATATGGCTCATGTGGAAATACAAAGAGCCAGGATAGCCCTGGGAATAATGCCCGAGCAGGCCACCAAAATGATACATTTCCTCAATAACCGCACTAGAGAGGAACTAGCAGCTCTAGATATAAGTAGCAGAACAGATACAATCCTCACAGCCAAAAAGGTACTGACCTTGAGGAATTTTACTCAAACTCTGGAGAGAAAATGTCAGGAAATGAAAGCAGAGATTGATGAATTCAGGGCAAAAATGACAATACTACAGGACAAAGGACTGCTAAGCCTAGTGACTGGCACAGGACAGCTGCTGTCATATAATCAGTATATGACAAGGATCAACAATTATGTTGAAAATCAGATAACAACATCTAGCAGCTCCATAGAAGAAGTAGGGCCTCCCTCTGGGCAGTCTTTCTATGACAAGTTAGAAAATCTGTTCTGTATTGAACATGAAATTAATCATCTGTTTGAGGTGCCTCCAAACTTCTACAAACATACAAAGGCAGATGAAACACTAGTGAAAATGAGGAGGCATCAGCTACCTCCAGCTAATTGGTGGCAGGCAATGCTAGAAATTTTGCCCAGATAATGCCACTATGATTATTTCCTTTTTGACAAAAATCAAAGTTTTCAGTCATGGTACAGGTCAACAGGCAGATCAGCAGATAGATCAGCACACAGGTACAGGAAGTATCCATACAAGTGACTCACCAAACCACCTAGACAACAGGCTCAATTAACGCAGAGTTAAAGGCACAACTACAGCCCACTTTCCAGAGCCATAAAGTCAAAAGCTGTCTGACAAAAAGATAGTGGCCATCTTAGCATTAAATGCTATATTTATGTTTTCATTTACTTTTTGTAAGAGAGTTAGTGGTGCAATTTATTGCACAATAACTCTCTGCTGAGATATTTTGTAACCTATTTTGTATATATATCCCCTCAGATATCGTATTGAGGGTCGGTTGTAGTGTAATTCTTTCTGAAGAGCTCTATTGTATTTTGATACATTTTGATAATACAAATTGCTGGTGGAGATTTCTGGTTCCTATGTTGTCTGGAGATGGAAATGAATAGCTCTGTTTTGTTGCAGAATTCCTGTGTCACTTGCGGAAGCAATAAGTTTCTTTGAACTGTGTATGTGTTTCTGTGTTTTCCATAATTCTTATGTCTTTCATAATCCTAGTCAATAGAGAAAAAGAATAGCCTAGGATTTGTTTTGAATGCCCTAAGCTCAATCTCTGTTTCTAAATATGTTTTCTGCTGGATTATCCATGGATATGAAATCTTGATTGCTCATGTCTAAACTAATCTTGTCATGGTGAAAATTGTTTAAGAATTCTTAACTGCTCTTAAGCAATAAATTCATTTTTCTTTGTTAGCATAGTGAAAGATTCTTAACTGCCTTTCACTCACTAATTCCATAATTTCATCAAAAAATCTGGTAAATTGTTTCACATATGCCTATCTAGCTCTGTAACAACACTCTGCCTTCATAAATCTACTTTCAGCAGCATAGATACCTCAACTCCATTGCCCAATGGACCAAATTGTTCTATGAATTATATTTTCAGTTCTGTCTGGATTCACCAACCCACCAAATTCAAACAAAACAATACACCATAACTAGCCTAAAAACATTCATCAAACAAAGCTAAATTATAAAGAGAGAGCCCTCTCTGGTTGCAGGTCGGCTAGGACCTGTAGCTAAAAGATTGGTCAGTGGTTACCTCGGCCGTATTCCCTTTAGGAAGCATGGAACAACCTGAGTGTTAACATTAATGGCGACTCCACTGGGGAACCTATGTCAAATTACCAAGTGAAAGGGAACAAGCTTCCTGTTTAAAAGTCCTATCATAAGATACCAAGGAAAGAAAACTCAAAAGCTGGCTCCAAAGAAGAAATCTCGTTACACTAGGTCCAATCCTAACCCTAATCCCCCAACTATCTTTGAGAACCCCAATTTAATCCCCAAAATCTTAAAGAAGAAAGAGCAGCTAGGGGAGCTCTCAGATTTAGATACAGAACCAAATCAGCAGAGCTATATTCCTACTCCTGTCAAAGCATCAGTTCACCCTCACACTATCCCTACTTATCCTAGTTCTTCATCCACTTCCCAAGGTAGTTTCCTCACTCCTCCATCCCCAACACACCTTACTCCTGTTATCCCTGTTGTTCCAGCTGTTCCACTCCTTCTTGTTGTCCCTTTTATCCCTGCAAATATGGCTAGATATGCTCCTTTAGTCCTGCCTGCAAATCCAGGGGCAATGCCCCAAGCCTATCAAGGCAAAATCACCTACTTTGATGGTACTGGCACTTATACTACCCAGCAACACACCAAGAGGATGCAGGACTATTTTGAGAACTATGAGATAGATGATGAAGATGTAAGAATGAAAATTTTTGTGCAAAGTTTGACAGGGGATGTAAGGAATTGGTTTAGGTCTCTAGCTGCAAACTCTATAGTCAATCCTGATGCCTTATACCTAAGTTTTTTAAACAGATGGGAAAAGAAGAAAGACCCCCTACACATACTGACAGAGTATGATAACTTGAAAAGGGGCCCTCAAGAGACAGTTCAAGATTATTGTGCTAGGTTCAACAATGTATATAACGCTATCCCTCAAAACTTGAGACCTCCTCCTGATCTGCCCTTGATCAAATTTCCTGATGGATTTGACCCAGACATGGCATATCAATTAAGAGAAAGATCACCTCCAAGTCTTGCAGATATGCAGAACATATCTGTAAGTGTGGAGGCAAATCTAATTGGCAAGAGAACCAGAGCAAAAAATGAGAGAAGAATAACATTCAAAGAGGAACCCTCAACCTTTGACCAAAAACTAGATGCAATCATGAAGGGTATGGAAAGGTTGGGAGATAGAGTTGAAACCATGGAGAGAAAGTCCTCTTGGGAAGGACAAACAAGCAACACCACTAGGAATCCCAATTTTAGAAAAAACCAAAACACAAATGCTGGGAGAACTAGTCCTGATCAAAACATCAGACCTCCATTTCAAGAAAATTATGCAGAGGCCTCAACCACTAGTGAACAAATAGAAGATCCCCACATCAATTTAATGGGTTTGGACAGTGAAGAACAAGTATTCTTAACACAAGATGACCAACAAGCCCAAGACCATAAACATTTCCAAGAAAAATCTGGCGAGTCATTTGATTTCAAAGAAGGGTATGACACAGTGGTCTATGAAGTACACAAACAATACAAGTTAAGAAGTAGAACCATAGAAGTACCTGAGAATGCCAAACAAACAAACACCAAACTGCCCAAGAAAACTAGTGATAAAGCTATCTTAATAGAGTCCTCAGATAAAAAACCCCACACAGAGGTTACAATGGAAGATGTATCTGATATACAGCCTCCAATAAAGCCTGTATCTACACCACTTCTTCCAACAGCAATCTTGGGCAGACATCTAGAAAACAGAGCCAACCCAAGCATACCCCAAAATAGTTTACATGATCAGGACATGCTCACCCAAAATTGAGCAGAAAAAGAAAAATTTGCTGCTTATAATGTAAAAGTTCAGATGGAAAAACCTTTCAATCTTGAAACAGAAATTGGCAAATTGAAAATTGCAATTTCTCTGTCTGAACTAGCCAAACATGAGGTCTTCAGACAAAAAATTAATAGATCATTACAAGTACCTGAAAATAGGGATGCAGTTAATATTCTAGATGACCAACCAGAGCTGATTTTTGGCTCAGAAGTCAATGGCAAATCAGGGGATGGAGGAACTCCTCCATTCTATGTAGGCCTAAACATTCATGACAAAGTATTACACAATGCCATGTTTGACTCAGGGGCCTCTCATAACCTAATGCCCAAATCAGTAATGGAAAAACTTGGATTAGACATCACCAGACCCTATAAATATTTATTTTCATTTGATTCCAGCCAGGTAAGATGTCTAGGCCTGATCAAAGACCTATGTGTATCCCTAATCCAATATCCAGCCAAAACAATTCTAACGGATGTAGTAGTGGCTGACATTCCACCTAAATATGGTATGCTCCTATCAAGATCTTGGGGTGCCAAAATCCAAGGATCTTTGCAACTAGACATGTCATATGCCACAATTTCAGTCTTTGGCCAGCCTAAGAGACTGTACCAAGAGACACTCATGAAATATGTGGTCAGTAGTCAGGACAAGCCCCAAAACTTCCCATTCTACTGCATCCATTCAGACATGGACTCCTTCATACTATACAATGCTGATATATGTCCCAAAACTGAGCTCAAGCTCTTAGAAACAAAGGAAACCAGGCATATGAATCAACAATCCATTGTTTCAGAACAAAAGATCACTGATGTAATCAAAACAACAGAGTCTGCTAATAGGTCACAAGAATCACCAAAACTAGACTTGCCCATTGAACAAATCTGTAAATCCATTAAAACAGGCATTGACCAAGAAACCTTGTGGTATTTAGAATTTGATGGGTCAGTAAATAAGCTAGGAGCAGGAGTAGGAGTATGGATACACAATACTCAAAATGACCATGCTCTAGGTCATGCATATAGGCTTAATTTCAGATGCACAAATAACATGGCAGAATATGAAGCCCTCTTACTAGGTCTCAAACTGGTTAAAAGTCTAGGAGTGACCAGAGTCTCCATACTAAGGGATTTAGACCTAATTATCCAACAGATAAAGGGAAATTTTTTCACAAATGATCCTAGGTTGAGGTCTTTTAGGCTAGCAGTAACAGACTTTCTCAACAACTTCCTAGAATATCAGCTCACCAAAATACCTAGGAACCACAACTTGCATGGTCACAGTCTAGCAACCTTTGCAAGCACATGTAAACTTCCTTTTGGACCTAACCACCAGTTCACTGCTGAGATTAAACACAGGCCTTCTGTCCCAGACAATGTAAATAATTGGCAAGTATTTGAGAATGATACTAAGATAAACAACTTTTTAACCATGAAGGAGGAATTCTCAAACTTAAACATTGACACAAGCATTAGGGATGATCAAAACCAAAAAGATGAACTAAACACAAGAATATCAGCCGAGACAACAGATATGATATTACACCCTACAACCTTTGACCCTGCCAATTTACAGAAGCTAAACATAACAGATCTTGATGAAATTAATGAGGAAGAAATAGAAGTAATTCAGTTAAAAGATAATTTCTTGCCTATAGGTCTTTCTCCTTTAGAAGACATTTTTGATTCAAATGATCTCTCTAAGAAACCAAAGATGCAACCCATCAATGCAGAAATAGAGAAGTGTAACATTGAGACCATTGAAAATCCCAAAATGATCAAGCTTTCTAGAACCTTACCTCCTGATAAAAAATCAGAATACATCAAATTGTTCAAAGAGTTTCAGGATGTGTTTGCCTGGAGCTATGAGGACCTTAAGTCCTATGATACTACAGTTATCCAGCACACAATACCCTTGAAAGAAAACCAAAAACCCTTTAACAGAAACTAAGAAGATTAAATCCAGTACTTCTTCCCCTAAGAGAAAAATAAGTAAAAAGAATGTATGAAGCTGGGATTATTGCTCCCATAAGGTTTTCTGAATGGATTTCCAACCTTGTACCTACAAGAAAGAAAACTGGGGAGATAAGACTTTGTGTGGATCTGAGAAATTTAAACAAAGTCTCTCTCAAAGACCACTACCCCTTGCCAAAAATGGATCACATCTTACAAAGGGTAGTGGGAGCTTCAAGGATCTCATTACTGGATGGTTCTTCTAGGATTCAATCAAATCTTAGTTCACCCAGATGACCAAGATAAAATAGCTTTCACCACACCTTGGGGAACTTTCAAATATGTCAAAATGCCTTTTGGACTCAAGAATGCTGGAGCCACATTTCAAAGGGCAATGGATATAGCCTTTGCCAAATAAATCCATGATTTCTTAGTAATATACCTTGATGATCTAACAACCTTCTCAAAATCAGACCAGGAGCATTTAAAACACCTTAGACAAGTGTTCTTAATCTGCAGAAAGTATTGCATTTCTTTGAACCCAAAGAAATCACTATTTGGCCTGGAAGAAGGCAAACTCCTTGGTCATATAATTTCAAAGGATGGCATAAGAATTGACCCTGATAGGATTCAAGCTATATTGCAGGTCCCCCATGCAAGAAACATCAAAGAATTACAAGCCTTTTTGGGGAAGATTAATTTCCTAAGAAGATTTATTCCTAACTTGGCTGAGCTGATAAGATTGTTGAACAATATGCTCAAGAAAGATGCCAAGGTCAAATGGAAAATTGAGGCTAAACAAGATTTTGAAGAAATCAAGATAGCCCTGACAAAAACACCTGTGCTTACAAGCCCTAGGTTTGATAGAGATTTTATAATCTTCTCCTTTACCTCTGAAAATACAATTGCTGCTATCTTACTGCAAAAGGATGACTCGAGATGTGAAAAACCTATTGCCTTTTTCAGTAGAGCCCTCAGGGATTCCCCACTCAAGTACAAAATCATGGAAAAGCAAGCATATGCCCTAGTAAAAGCCATAAAGGATTTTAGAGTTTATATCCTATACTCTCACATAATTGCATATGTGCCCAATGCAGTAGTCAAAGACATATTAACTCAAGAGGGAATGGAAGGCAAGGGGGGCAAATGGATTGCCAATATTCTGGAATAGGACATAGAAATCAAACCAACAAAACTGATAAAAGGACAAGGGCTAGCTAAACTAATGAATGAGACTAACTTTCAAGCCCTTGACATCAATGAACTGGATAACGAACAGGAGATGGCGACTCCACAGATCAATCAAGACTTTTTACAATCACCTTGGTATGCTAACATATGTTTTGTATTATTAAACCTGCAAGCTCGTCCAGGGTTATCCAGAACCAAGAACAGATTTCTAAAATTGAAGGCTGCAAAATTTTGTATCATAGATAATGTTTTATTTTGGAAAAATCATGAAGGTGTCCTGCTCAACTGCCTAACTTCAGATGAAGCTGATAAGGTCCTTAGAGAATTTCATGCAGGAGACTGTGGAGGACACTTATATTGAAAATTCACAGCTGATAAAATCCTAAGGGCTAGATTTTATTGGCCCTCCCTGTTTACTGATTCAAAAAATTTTGTAATGTCATGTCATAAATGTTAGATATTTGAAGGAAAGAAAAAGTTACTTCCCTTGCCCCTCAGGCCCATTTCAACTGAAAAACCATTTCAACAATGGGGCTTAGACTTCATTGGGGAAATTCACCCTTCATCCTGAGGCCAGCATAGATGGATCCTGACAGCTACTATTACTTCACCAAATGGATAGAGGCCATACCTTGTAGATAAGAAAATGATTCAATTATCATACAATTCCTAGAAACCAATATCTTGTCTAGATTTGGCTGCCTAGATAAAATCATAACAGATAATGCAGCTGCCTTTAAATCCAAGAAAATAATCAGCTTCTGTCACAAATAGCATATCACCCTAGGTCATTCAACAGCCTATTATCCTCAAGGCAATGGCCTAGCTGAGTCCTCCAATAAAATCCTAATAAACATCATTAAAAAGATCTTGGAGGAGAACAAAAAGAATTGGCATAAGAAGCCGGTAAATGCGCTATGGGAAGATAGGTTGACCACTAAAAGATATATTGGTACTAGCCCATATGAGTTGGTATATGGCCTGGAAGCTGTGTTCCCATCATCCCTTGGGATCCCTGTGATCAAATTGCTGCAAGAAATACAGGCTGAACCCAATGATATCTAGAGAAGGATCAATCAAACAATTCACTTACAACAAACAAGAGAAGAAGTGTATCATAGGACCCAAGTTTTACAAGAGAAGCTTAAAAAGGTGTTTGACAAAAGAACAAAAGCTGAGGACTTTTACATAGGCAACAAAGTATTGAAATGGGACTCTAGGAGGGAAGACAAAGGAAAGCATGGCAAATTTGACTTTCTGTGGAAAGGGCCATTTGTAATTCAAGCTGTGTGAGGTAACAATACCTTCTTTCTCAAGAGTCTAGATGAGTCAAACAATGATGAAGGCCCAGTGAATGGGAGAATGCTCAAACACTACTATGATCCATGAGCATAGGATAGCCCCATATTGTACATAAAATGTCTATATTTTCAAGCATTTTATTTTATTTTATTTTATTTATTTATTTATTTTTTTTTTTTTTTTTTTTTTTTACAGTAGATATATTGAAGAGCAACTACAACATATTTTGAAGAATGATTAGCAAAACCATATCAAAAATGACATAGATACTTGAAAAAAGCTCAAATCAACAGAATTGAGCAAGGTCTTCAGAGCAGAAAACCAATGATAGGTAGTGATACATTTTAGCAAGTCATGAAATGTTAATCCTTGCACAAATGAGGTCATGAGACACTGCATACCAGCTCACTGGTTGTAGATCAAAGGTGGCAATACTAGAGAAAATTCACTGCAGTGAGAAAAAGAAAATAAGGCCATCTGACCTGTTGTTCTTGGCTTTCCTTCAGGAAGAGCCATCCCCAAGTGGAGCCACTGTTAGGTTCCTATACCAATAGGTTTCATCTTTCATGATTGACAATGGACGGGCTAAATATGTTCATCATTGCAGGCTGCAAAGGTTCCATATTTTTGTGTACATACTATGAAAATTAAAAAATGAAAAGAGGGTATGCCTTAAAAGAATAATCAAAAGGCAAGAAAATCAAATGGTCAAGACAAAAGTGAAAATGAACCCCAAACTAAAGACCAGGAAAGTGGCCAGTCAAAATGCCACTACTATCTTTTGGGCAGTATCTCTGCTCTGCAAATACTACTGCTAATCATACTTGATGGATGGCCCAATAGTCTAAACTGGACCATGCCATGTTTAAATTGCTTGCTGCAGAATAGAGAATGTTCCCTGTCCAAACAGCTCAAGCTTGGCAGATGACTAGCTAGGTAGAGAAATGAAGGTGCCCAACTGCTTAATTTGGGTCCTTGGAAGAAATAAGGGTACATTTTAGATAGGAGGGAAGTCAGAAGAAAAAGAGGACAATCAGGGTCTGCTAATTCAAGTGCACCCACTTTAAAAGAAGGAAAAAATGTTAGGATTACTAGGATGGGTAAGTAGCGCAAGGTTGCAGAAATGGAGGGCCATCACCAATTGGCTTATTAAGTGCAAAGACTTATGCCACTCAGGGTATTGGCATCAGAAGCAGAGAGTGGAGGACAAGCATTAGAAGCATGTCTAATTTCCCCATTTTCCCCCAAACATCATTTACTAACACCCACAAGGGCCTTGAGATCTGCTCAAGTGTCCAGTCCCACTTCACTTCATGACAAACTGTTGGGTCAAACCATGAAGTTTAAACATGAAAAGAAGCCACATTTTTTGTGTAAAAAATATTTTCTATCATTTCATTTATCTTCAAATTCCTAAGTTTTACCTCTTAGAACTTAGCTTTACCCCTTCATTCACCTCACAAAGCCATATTAACCACTAATGTACTATTTAGCTCCCTAACTCCCCCCCTTCCCTAATTCTATTAGAATGTATGAAAAATTTCACAAAAAATATTTATAAATACCCTCCCCCTAGCATTATAGCTGTATAACCCTTCCTTGGGGAAATATTAACCTATCTGGGGTTGGTATTAACCCATTTTGTCCCTAGACTATGGTTTCTTTCAAAGAAACTATGGTTAAATTCCAAAAAATATGAAACCCCACCCTCATAAACCCATTTACCCTTTTTTACCGCCCAAAACCCGCTTTATTTTAAAGTATTTAATAAAAAACATTTTAATAAAGTGGTGCCTAAATCCGTAAAACCCGAAACCTAATGTTTTTATACCCCTCCCCCACCCCCCCACGCGCAATTTATTTAA
The DNA here is from genome assembly GCA_000404065.3 of Pinus taeda. NCBI lineage: Eukaryota > Viridiplantae > Streptophyta > Pinopsida > Pinales > Pinaceae > Pinus > Pinus taeda. Next base: position 1,386 of record APFE030747657.1, on the reverse strand, counting down.
ACCCATTAAAAAAATGGGTGGGTCCCCCCCGCCTTAACGCGCCACTGCATTGAAATCGCCTCCCATCATCCGATCATCTGCCCCGCCCATCCAATGGTGGGTGGTCATTCTTGTGGAGAAGCTGCCCGACCTTTTGCGTCCGGGGGATTGGGGATATTGTCGCCGTACCGCCGCCACGCGTCGGCCTCTCGCGATGTTCGCTGCCCCCCCCCTCAAAACCATTTACCGCCCTCAGGCCTCTGGGGAAACCACTTACCGCCTCCTCCCCACGCTGACGTCACGCCCCTGTCAGCATGACGTCACCCCTCCTTTGTCGCCACCATGCCTACACGTCGTATCCATGTCACCTGTCAGCCTGTCCACCCTGCCACCATCTCACTGCCACCTGGGCACCCATGTCAACTGCCACGTCACCCGTCCGTACCCGGGCCCATGATGACGTCAGCATGACGTCATCACCAAAAAGGCGCCAATATGCCAAAAATGCATAAAAGACAAGAATTAACCGTTATTTCTCATTGTTTTTCACTATTTCTGGAGCTCCTCTACATGCGAAAATCGACGTGCAACGGTCAAAACACCAATTTCACCTGCCAAAGTTGTTGCCGCCTCCATTATCAACCCGAGTACCTACAATTCAATCGGTTCAAACGCCTCCTACGCCATAAAAACCAGGTATTTTCCGCAGGCGTCCTTCTTTACCCACTGTTCTCCTTTGCTCTCCTAATTTCCTGCATAAGAACTCTGTTAAAGGCTCCCACTGATAAATTAGCCACTGAAAACTGTTGGCATTATGTTTCTGGTATGGTTATATGTTACAGATATTGTACTTGATGGCAACACCCATGGCATGGCTCTCAATATGATGAGAATTAAAAAAAAAAAAAAAAAAATTATTTCATGTGGGAAAACTTACCTTTGGTCCATGGTAGTTAGTCCTTGGAATTTGAACCTATGGAGAAAAGTTTATTTCATGTGGAAAAACTTACCTTTGGTCTATGGTAGTTAGTCCTTGGAATTTGAACCTATGGTTTTTGAACCATGGTATCTCGACAGACGTGTTGATCCCTAGTATTGAGTTGATGGTAATGGTTTGTTATGGTTTTCGCCCATGGTATTGTTTTATTTTATTATTATTATTGAGCCCCATGATCCATGATTTGAGGAAGAGCTTGCCTATATAAAGCAAAGGAGATCATTTGGCTTAGGCATTCTTTTGGGTTGAATATCTTAAGATCTGAAATATTGGGTTATTGTTTCAAAAGCTCGATCTATATGAAAGTGAAGTGGAAAGAGAATCTGTGAAGGGTGATCTCTTGAGCGTTGCAGCTGCAGAAGTGCGGAGGCGCCGCAGGAGACGCCGCAGGAGTCGCCGCAGGAGGGCGC
>APFE030747652.1:42196-56625 GCA_000404065.3 Pinus taeda | reverse complement strand
ACCTGTACTAGCACTGCCAGATCTACAAAGACCATTTGAGATCCAAACTGATGCTAGTGACTATGCCATGGGAGCAGTGTTGACACAGCACGGTAAACCCATATGTTATCATTCTGAGACTTTTAATCCTGCGGTAGTTAACTATCCTACCTATGATAAAGAATTGTATGCATTAGTTCAGAGTGTGAAAACGTGGAAACATTACTTAATGGGCAAAGAAACAATAATACATACTGATCATCAGCGACTTCAATATCTACACTCCCAAAATAAGTTGAAACAATGAAAACATTACAAATGGATGGGTTTTCTACAACAGTTTCATTTAGTCATCAGATATAAAAAGGGCATACATAACAAGGTTGCAGACATGTTCTCTAGACCCATTATAAATGCATCTACCATACTTAAGCATAATTCTGTGCTGCATGAAAGCTACATAGAATAGTATGCTTAGGATATGGACTTTAAAGATGTATATGAAACTTTGAGTCAAGGCAAAAGAGTAGAAGAATTGGACTATCATGTGAAGGACCGACTCTTATATCATTGTGGGAAACTCTACATTGCACAAACTGAGAGAGCAAAGATAATTAGGGAAGCACACACTTCTCTGATATCAGGTCACTTTGGGGTAAGTAAGACAATTGCACAGCTACAAAGGTTCTGCTATTGGCCAAAAATGAGTGAGACAGTTTCTAGATATATAAAGGGGTGTGCCATGTGTGCTAAAAGCAAGCCTAGCAATAGAAAAATATGCTTGTACACTCCCTCGCCAGTTCCTTCTCACCCTTGGGAAAGCATTTCCATGGATTTCATTAGAGGACTACCTAAATCTAGGAAAGGTCATGATTATCTATATGTTGTTGTGGATAGGTTTAGTAAAATGTGTATTTTGATACCCTGTAGTAAACAGATTACAGCTGAACAAACTGCAAAATTATTCTTTGAACATGTATGGGTTCATTTTGGATTACCCAATTCTATTGTATCTGATCGAGACACACGATTTGTGGGGAAGTTTTGGTCCAGTCTGTGGGAACTAATGGACACCAAATTAAAGAAAAGCATAGCTTTTCATCCACAAACAGATGGCCAAACAGAAGTAGTTAACAAAACGGTGATCCAGTTACTGAGAGGATATTGCAGCAAACATCCTAAGCTTTGGGATGAGCACTTGTGCTATGTACAACATGCTTACAATAGAGCCAAACACTCTTCTACCTAGAGATCTCCTTTTGAGACCTGTTTTGGTTTCATACCAAGGTCTCCTTTGGATTTTGTCTTTGGTAAAGATACCATGGTTGATAGACACAGTGATGTGGACAAGGCAACTAGGTTCATTGAACAGATCCAACAGATCCACCAGGTAGTATAGGAACAACCGGAAAAGAGCCAGGCCAAGTACAAGGCTAGGCTTTAAAAGCATCGGATGGAGCATAGTTTTCAAGTTGGAGACCAAGTCTGGCTGTATATCAGCAAGGAAAGAATGCAAGGTGAAGGTAAAAAGCTAAAACCTATCAGGTATGGACCCTTCAAGATACTTGAGAAAATTGGTGAGAATGCTTTTCGCCTTGATCTGCCAGCTTACATGCACATCTACTAAGTCGTGAATGCAGATTGCTTGAGGTTGTTTAAACCTTCAATGATTGAGGACCCTGAAGAGTAGAGTCAATTAACTTCTGTTGATGACTTGCTACATGAATATCTTAACGAGTTGCAGGAAGACACAATGCTAGACAAGAAGGTAAGGATGACGTGTAGTGGATAGGTGGAATACCTCAGGATTGGGCTTAAAGGTTCGAAACCGAGCAGTGCGAAGTGGATTGAGATTGGACAAGTGAGACAACAGTTTCCTCACTTAGTTGATGCTTGAAGAAAACCAACTTTTGGTGGTCCAAAAGCTTTTTCAGTAGGGAGGTCGTGATCCGAATTGGATCCATAAACGACTGACAAAGAACCTTGACTGAATTGGGACAAAACAAATCCTTAATGAAATCCAAAACAACATCAAAAACGCCCTGAACTAGTGGCCATGGCAACTAGCGCGGAACGATGAGGACCTCGGTCAAAGTGCACTGACCGAGGCCCATGGAGATTGTGCAGGAGGTCAAAACAGCCCCTGGGAGCCCTTGATCAGGAAAAGGAGGCGATTTTAGTGCTAATGGTGCATCGCTAGGCAAACGAGGCCGAAATGGGGAAGCCTTAAGCACTCGGTCATGTTGGGAGCCAGAGAACCGCGGGCAGAGAAAGAAAAATCACTAAAACGCAAAGGTGATACCCACACCTTAGAAACCGGTGGTTTGATCGGGGTGCCCTTGAATAGTAAGAGGTTTTGGACAAGAGCAGAGTGATCCCACTCAACAATCGACGCGTGGTAGTGAAGGTGATAGAAAAACCGCCATGATCACGCGCTATCAGTCGAGCAAGTCAACCGCGCTCGACGTGCATATGACGTTGGATCTGGAGGAGCCTAGATCGGATGGCTGAGATTGTGCCCGATAGAAAGAAGCAGAATCGACAGGGAATTAAGCCATGATTTAAAAGGATTTGGAATCCGTTGACTGCCACGGTGGAGAAATAGCGTATCCACGACATAACCAGAGGAACGAACCGACGAAGCATGCTAGCATAGTTAGATGGAGACACGTGGCACTCCCTGAGCATTCATGCTGATTTCGAACAAGGAACTCCAAGCACAGCTACAGAAGGAGAATCGACATAGGCAGGAGAGGAACCGAACAGGCATAGGGATCAAATGGTTAAAGCCATGAACAGAGACCGTTGAAAGAAGAAGGGGATTTTGAGAGGAGTCCAAGCAACCAGAGAGACAGTGAACAATGAACCCTGAGAGGAGGACTGAACATAGAGAACAGTAAAGCCAAGCAGAGGAGATAGAGGGCTGAGCTGACCACAGGTAGCATCGAACACCAGAGAGCTTGAAGATTCAAGCCTTCCCATAGGGGAATCTGTTTGGACTGAGCATCACATTTGGCTCTTTCCACTGTAGACCGAGGGTCACAGAGCTGGTGGGAAGAAAAAGAGTCTGTGAACTCTGAGTGGCTTGGAGAATCCAAGAACCACCCTGCCAAGCAAAATCTGCTATCAGGAGAACTCATATTGAGTCCCTGTATTGTAAATTCTTTACTGTAAGACACAATAAAACTAGGCCACCACTGAAGCTGGACTGGAGACATAGCCCTGGAGAATAGGGTGAACTCCTTATTAAAAACTGTTTGTGTCTTTATGTTGCTTACTGTATTTCTCTGCTGTCTTTCCCTTTAAATATCTGTGTATTGGCAATCTGATCAATCCGTTGCTTAAATAACACAGAACACACACCATCACATGAGTCTGTAATACCTTTTGTTTAACAAATCTTCAACTGATGGCACTCATAGGGTGATTATCAGATCATATAGACAAACAGTCTACAGGATTGGTCAAGAGGAGTTTCAGAGGGGAAAACACAGGGGTTGGCTAGAACAAACACTATGAAGAGGTAGGCTCTATAATTCCTTCCCTTTTTCAAAGGGATTTGAACAAAAAATCCCTTAGTGGAGAGTGAATTTGGCAGTTGCGTAACATAATTGTCTCCACAGTTCTTTCAGTTATTTACTTCTGCATTCAAATTTTTTTTGCAACCATCTCAACTCCTCCAAATTCATCAACAAAATGATAGGGGGGTTCAATAGAAGGGAACCCATTAATACTGTGAGAATCCACCAACACCCTCAGGTGTTAGAAATCTTCACAAGACATAATTGGATGGGGTATTTTGAAAAATTAATAGGGTATGATAATGAAGTGGCATGGGGGTTTGCTATCTCCCTCATCCCACTGACCAAAATTCCTGCCACTATTATGGTGAGAAGCCTCTCCATAGAGCTCACCCCTGAACTTATAAGCAAAATTACCACACTTCCCCTAGGAGTGCCTTGGAGAAAGGAAGACAAGGAAGATAACCAGATTTCCAAGAAGAAATTATTTTTAGAGGGAGAAGAGCCTGTTGAGGACAAAAATGGAGTAAGGAGAGAAAGCCTACCATACCCCTGGCATGAGGTGAGCTACCACCTTATCAAAGACATCTCATGTGAGGGTAGGTATAGTGTGGTTTATGGGTACCACTTTAGGCTTCTTGAAGAGTTGAGGTTTGGAGCAAAAACACCTCCTCACCACAGGCTCAACATACCATATCCCCTTCTGCAATCACTGATAGGCACAAGCATAAAAGTGCAGGAGGGAAATCACCAATACTTAGCCCACCATGTGTTAATTAGAATCATCATAGAAGATTCTCTCCACAACTTCTGAATTCCTATCCAATGGAAATTTTCAGAGACATGCAGACAGAGGAGGACATCAAAGCCCTCACATATGACATCAGTGCTACTATTAGTGAAAAGGATGAGGAAGAAACTGAAACATAGGGAGAAGAAGTAGAGAGGGATGAATATGAGACAGATGAGGAGGAAGAATAGGAGAAAGAGAAGGAAGACGATGAGGAAATAGAGGAAGATGACAAAGAAGAGTTTGATAAACAAGATGAGGAGCTAGAAGGAGAAGAAGAGAGGAAAAATAGAGAGGAAAATGGCAATGAAAAAGAGGAGGTAGAAGAAAAGGAGGAGTCACCTAGGGTGTCTCCAAAGGCCACTGAGAGAGAAGCAACAGTTTCCCTCACTACTCTTAGCACCCCTATCAAACAGAAAGGAAAAAGACAGAGGCAAACCCCCTTATATTTCAGGACAAGGAAATGCACAAGGATAAGGCAGGGGAAACCCCAAACACCAACCAAAATTCCCATTGTGATTGAGGACTCACCTAAACAGTAGGAGAAAATGCCTCCTCCTATGTCTCCTATCACCTATGTGAGAAGGCCTATAACTAGATCCACCTCATCCAAAGGAAAAGAAATCCTACAGGATACACTGCAGGACCTACAAGAAGCTGAAGCAGTCCTACAGGATACTCTGTTAAACCTACAGGAGTCTCAAAAACTGGATAAGGAGGGAAGCCAACAACAAGAAACTACAGAAGAGGACACAGAGTTAAAGGAACCTAGCCCCCAACCTAACCTTGACTCTTACTACAGATTTATTGAAGGGCGTAGGGTCATTCCACAAAAAATTTTTATTCCACTATTCTTTGAGCTTGAGAAGGAGAGAGCCAGAACTCATCGATGGATGCAGATTGCCAAATCCAAGGGGGTGGAGGACATTGGTCACATGGAGGAGAAGCTCAAGGAGATGGGCAAAGAATTAAGTAGCTTGAGAGACAGAGAGGCCATAATGAGAAATCAGTTAGAGACAGAAAATGCATGGTTGAAAGGACACTTGCAAGAAAGAGAGAATCAATTGGCATGTATGGCCAGTATCTCTTTGGAAGAAATCTAGTGTAGGATTCCAACTAAATCCTATGCCTATACCTTAAGGAACAGTGGCTGTAGTTCCAGATCAAGACCCTAGCACAAAGAGGAATTATGCCATTTCAGGATTATAGACAGATCATTGATCTTTGTGTTCAAAGTACATTGGAAGATAGGGCCAAGATGTTTGAGTTTTATTTTCATAACATGGTGTTAATAGACATGAATGTATGAGACCTTAATGCGAAGCTAGGAGATTTACAATTGATGGATTTGGCATCATGGATGTACCATGAGGAAGCAAGGGTTGAATAAATGAAGAAGATGTTGGCAAAAGAACAAATAGAGCCCCTTATGATTAGAGCTGAGCAGTCCAATCCAATGTCCCTCATCAGCACACATAATTTAATTGTAAGTGATCCTCAACTTGCACCCATGTATCTTTCTGCACAAGAGTGAGCAATTTCACATTTTGAGGACATGTTCAGGTTGTTAGGGGATGACAACATACATGCTTGCCTCAAGAGATGGAACAAACTTCCATAGATTTTAAAGATAAGAGAGTACCACTCTCCTCTAAGAATGAGAGAAGCACTGAACAAGACACCCACGTACAATCAATCCATGCAAAGGCTCAAAGTCAATTGGATTGGCTTGAAACTGAGTCCACCACTGCTCTTAGGAATGCTAGAAGGAAGGAAGGAAGAAGAAGAAAAGAGGCAGTGGGAGGAGCTAGAAAAGAAAGAAGGCTTCTATGAACAAGGCAAGGAAACCATAACAAAGGAATGGGATGTCAGGGAGGCCACTAGAGCTATGAAGGACACGGATATTGATTGAGTTGCTCAGAGGATAAGCAACACTTTCAGTAGGGGGGTGTGATGAGCCTCATCATTGGGTAATTATATGGGCCGTAATTCACCTCCTAGCTTAGTCAAACCAAAATTTATCACAACTTGTTACATGCTTTCATTATATTTTGTTTAATGAGATGAGTTAAAGTGAGATATTATGCCTAGTGGGCTAATATGCATTGAATGCAGGTTTGGAAGAGAAAAATCAAGGAATTGTGGCAAAGACTAAGGTTTGAAACTTGAAAGGAACAAGGGAGAGAGATTATAGGAGGTAAATCATCCTCATTTACTCCTTCCCCATTCGAATATTCCTTCATTAATCCCACCAGCTTAGAGTGCAAGCAGCCAAGCCATGAAGATTAGAAGGCAGCCGAGCAAGTCATAGACAAGCAGTAGTTCATCTCGATTTTGGAAGCCGAGCCTCCCTAAATCTAAGGAAGTCGTTGGAGACTTCAGTTGTATAAGTAGAGAGGCCTAGAGCCTCATTAGGATTTGAATTTTTGTTTTAAAACTCTTGCTATTTTCGAGCTCCAGACTTGTGGAAGACTTTTTGATGTAATTTTCTATTTTGGCAATAAGAACGAGTTTGTTCTTGATTTAGTACTGAGTTAACTCACAGGGCTGAATCTCTTGGGTTAGGGCCCAACCCTAGTAGCAAAGGCTCCTCTTATTGTATCTTTATGCTTAGCTTAGTTTCATAGTTTCATGGTTAAATTGTTGTTAGAAGTATTTCATTGCAAGTAGTGTAGATTTGATTAATTGTTTATTAGTTTGCTTCCATTTGTGCCTTACTTCAGTAGCAGGCTAGAAGGGATAAAGATGCTCCACAAAGCTGTCAGTAGGTTTCTTGGCCTCACTTCTTCCTTCTGGGATCATGATTTGAGGAAAAGACCCTTATGCAGCCCAAAAAGACAAATTTCCATTTCCTTCATGATATTTAGAGTTTGATGTACTTACGATAGAATTTGATCAGTTTTGCAAAGTAGGATTTCATTTCCATCTCTTCTATCTTCATTCTTGAAGTAGATCTCATCCATGACTCCATGTTATTCAACAATTTCTTCATGCATAAGGTAGACAGTTAGTTCATTAAATTATGCTTTTCTAGTTCATGAGAATTCTTCTTGTTCACATGACTTTTTGGAAATTGCACATGTTTGATGCAGAGCAGGAACTTCGGAAGTAGATAGAGATCTCATAGCAAGCAACCACCTTCCAACTTCATTCACCAATAGGCATTCCTCATTCTCATCAAAACCTTCACCAATTTCATCATATTACATAGAAATTTCCTCAACCATTTTTGGTGAATCCAACCATCTCCTAAACTTGGTTTTGGGTTTTGAGTGATCCTAGACCTCTTCCCACTCCATTCCACCCATCAAAAACCTTCCTTAAGATTTCCATCACCTCCAGCACCCATCTTTTTTCTCACGGCTGCATCCTGTAGAAATACAGGGAATCTTGTAGGTTTCTAGTACATCTTGTAGGTTTTCATGTAGTGACATGTTTTGAGGCCAAATTGAGGGAAAACCTCTACGAAGCCTCCCAAGGTCACCCAAGGGTCCCCCAAACCTTCCAGCCATATTCTAAACATTCCAGCCATCCATCAACACCCCTAAACCACTTGTCACATCACCAAGAGAGATTAGTTTGCACACTTGACTTTTCATGAAAAGAATAAAAAGGCAAAACAGATTTATTTGAGTCCTTTACATGCATAGAAATTACATTTGACATTCTTAGCTTCCATGATTAGGATAGTAGCATTCTGATCATGTTAATTTAGCATCATTTCAAAGCATAACTCTTAGCTGTTAACTAGGAAATGATATGACCTAGCATTGAATTTCAGTCTCTTTCATTATTGAAGTAGATCAACTCTCTTTTAGAGTAGATTTCTCTTTCTTTCATCAACAAACCAAGCTTCTTCTGAATCCATAGAAGTCTAGCTTGCAAACCCTAGTGGTATCTCACCATCTAAACAATGACAAAAGGAAGAACCATCACTTTTACTTTTGTATACAACACTATCACCTCCAAGTTTGTACAAACCCCGAGTTGATAAAGTAAAGTTGGTAGCTCCAATAGTTTCAACATTCTTGTTGCAATAATGGTGCTCATCAGCAACGACACCAGTTTGATGTTGTCCTCTAAGATGACTCTAGGTTAGTTAGTCATGCCAGAGAATCTAAAATATTTTTTTGGTTTTAAATTTTATGGATGACCAATGATATGAATTATTGAAAAAGTGTGCTTAAGCCTTAACAGTTACTAAGCTAGATGAAAGGGATGCTATTTGTCTGGCTATATTTAATTGATTTAAATTGAATGAATAACAAAATATTTGATGGTATAACTTTCTAAATATTCAAACAAAATATTTGATTGGTTATAAGTAAAGAATATAAGTAAACAAAATTTCTTCTAGAACAAAATATATTCAAACGAATGTAGATTTGTGTGATAATTAATTGATATAGGTGAGTTTATAATAACAAATAGTCTTATAAGCTAGTCCCTAGTTAGTGCTGATAACTTCACAGGGGATTTAGGACTAACTGATACTCAGTATGATCTTACCCATATCTTTGCATAAAGACTTGAATATATGAAGCAATACATAATGAAATAAGCACATATGAAAACTTACAAGAAGACAAAACTATAGAAGGAAAATTAGAATCCTTTCATTAACTTGGAAAATCTCTAGCTCAGTTACAATTTTGTTCTCAAAGCTCATCCAAAGGTTCAACCCTTAATAAATCGAAGGAGGAGTTATTTATACAAAAAGTTATACCAGATATTTTCAAAACAAAATTACAAAAATAGTACAAAATTGTAGGAATTTCAAAACTGCTAAGTGATGGCACTATGCTTTAGGAATCTGTTGATGATGTGGTCCCCAAAAAGTGCTGCTTAGCTGTCCTTTAGTTGTTGATGAAAGTTACTCAATAACTTCACACAAGTGATCCCATCGGTCGTATGGCAAGATTTACCAATTTTCTGTAAACTTCATCAACTTTGGTGTATTTCTCAAAAGTGAGCTTATTTGGAAAAATATGCTAATCTCATGCTTAATAGTCAAACAAAATCTAAATCTTCTAATGCTTGTTTCCATGTGATATGCCCCTTTATACCTACAAAGTTTGATTTATCAGAGGCTATGGTATAAAGCTTCTGATAATATTCTTTTGGACTGATCATCCTGTCATTTAGGGCCACTAATCTTGGCAATCCTCTCTGATTCAATAAATTAAATTTAAAATGAAACCTTTGGACAAAGGTCTTCAAGGTTTGACACTTGGTTTCCAACTGAGTCATCAAGTTCTTTTTCTACAACACCTTCTTGATTTCCAAGATGGTTTTTGTTCTGTCAAGAATTTGAATTTGCTCCAACTCGGCCCTAGTTTTTGAGTTAAGAACTTTGATCATGTCTGCAACCTCACTTGGTTTATCTTTAATAAGTTGCTTGAATTCATAAATGGCTACCTGACATCTATCTATGAGTTCCTCCTGCTCGAAAATGATCTAAATGGAGGGCCATACTTCAGTTATGGCCTAACTGATATGTTCCCATATACTTTCCTTGGCTTGGGCCAAGATCTGGGCCATCAATGACTAACTGTGAAACTCTTCAATTCTTTTGTTCAACCCGTGTGTTTTCTGCATTTCCTCAACATACAAACTATCATTCTTTATTTTCTAAGCTTCAAGATTCTAAAATTTCTTATGAAGTCTTTCATTCTCTTGCTTTTGGTGAGTGAGCTCTTGCGAGAGTTTGTTCAAATCCTCTGTTATCGATGTAGATTCCCCTGTGACTAATGTAGACTCCCCTATTATTTTGGACACTGTGATAGGAATAGCTGTGATGGGAGCTATAGCTAATTGAGTAAATTTCTCTTTTTCCTTAAGTAATTTCTCAATATGCTCCTCCATAGTCTTAATATGTACATTATGCTCAGTTATTAGTTTGAGCATTTCTTCCTTATGTTGTTCGCTCTTTGCTATCTCCTTGGTTTGGGGGTCCTGTACAGAAGGTAGTTTCAATTGTTTCCTCAATAATGCAATAATTGTGTTCTTATTTTTGATAATATATTCAACAACTTTGACATCAGTAGGGTCATATCAAATTTTAATTACTAAGTCCTCCAATAACTTAACCCTGTTGTCCTTAGCTAAAGAAGAAATTTTCTCAATCTTCAATTGTGATTGCACATTTGATAGAGTAGTTTTAAGCTTTGACAATGCCATAACAGTGTTGGTCATGGATGAGAACAACATCTCACCAGACTGCCTATGCATGTCCATTTGATCAATTGGATGAATATGATTCGCATCAAATGTAAATATAGTTTTATTATAATTAGAAGAACCTTTAGGAAAAGGAAATTGAGCCTACAGAAAGGCCATTTTCATTCTTCCCTTCTCACTGTCAAATGTTGTCAACAACTTGTACTGTGATGTGGAAGTCTTCTTCCAAAATTATGCATAAAAATTAGCTTTCAAAGCTTCATTCTTCTGCCTGATTTCAAGGAAGTCAGTGAAAACATTTGACTCCTTGGTTTCACTTTCTCTTTCTGATTGAGTAATTTCTAGAATATTTTATGAAGTAGAAGAATAAGAAGTAGTAGTAATTATAGGTTCTTCTGTCCCTATAGAAACCTGTGAATCATCCAAATTGATGATGATAGGCTCCTTTTGACCTTGAGTAGTAGTAGTTGTAGAGCCCTTTGATTTAGTCCTTGATTTATTCTGATAGTGAATGAATTCTTTTTCTCTAATGGATGATGATGATGATCCTTCCCTAGGCCTCTTGTCATGCTTAGTTTGAGAATTAGGAGTCTGAAGAGTAGAAAGAGGCAAAACCTGTTCTTCTGCTTCTTGAAGAGTATTATCTCCCCATTGTTCCTGATTTCTGAACTTCTCAATCTCTGGCCTAGGTGTATGATTATAAGGAGTGGTTTTGAGTTCCACCCTTAAGCCTGAAATAAGGTTGAATGGATCATAGGACCAGGTGAAGCTAGGTTGAAAACCCATCTATTTTAATATATATTTTTTCTCTAAACCAATTTATCTGGTGTTATAGATGAATGATCCAAACTATGCCTTTATCTTGAACTGTGATATTCTCTTCCCTGAGATGAAATGGAGCTCATCCATGTTCATCATCTGCCTAATATATTCCAGAGAGAAATTCTCATTGGAACATATTTTGGCAACTTATATGGAGCCAACTCATAGCCATATACTATGATCTCTGTGTAGTTCTAGTAAAGATACCAGTCTCCTGTTCTGACTTGATAATTGAAGTGTAGGATCTTTTTAATTTCTATGATGATCCTAGGTTCACTTTGACTGCTGAGAAGCTGTTGAGCTAGGTGAATGAAGTAGTCCATGAAGTCAGAAAATCTGAACTCAGTTGAGTTCTTTCTAATCAATGAAGTCCAGTGAATAACTGCTTGATTCTGTTGCTCATCATCCTACTTATGCAAAACAATTGACAACCTATATCCCTGCTAAAAAATAAACATATGAAATTGGATAGAGGAGTATTTAAACACTCCTTCAGTAGTGAGGTTCATCAATTTCTCATGTATGGATTCATCCAAAAATTGACTGTAGTTATACATGAAGGCATGCTTATTTTCTTTAGAAAATATGGAGAGATCGCCTAGGATAGCTTCATCTACCCACTGGTCTGATTGGTAGCCTAAAAAGAAAGAAATGAGGGAAATTATATGTTTGGATATTTCAGGGTGTTGGAAATAATATTGAGAGGGGGGGTGAAATAGTATTATCAGATCAATAATTTAATTTCCCAAATAGATTTGTGTACGCTACTTCAACTAAGTGAAATAGCATGTATACGCGATTGTAATTAAAGAAACCAACGTATATGTAGAGAACTTTTGATTTACCCAATTTATCATGCATCGAACTTTAACTAGTATATCAAAGATTTATTAGACAGTGCAGTAAAAGCAGAATAAAGCATCACACATAATAAACACACATGAAAACCAAGATATAAGGTGGAAACCCAGTGTGGGTGAAAACCATCTGCTGTTGTCGTCTCCGTCTTCTTTTAATAATAAGAAAATCTGTTTACAATCTTGTACTGGTGTAGACTTATACCAGTATGTAGGCTTCTACCTGCAGAAGGTTACAACCTTCTCTCGTTCTCTAGCTTCTACTGGAAGGGAGATACACCCCCCTAACTCTTGTACTAGCCAATATGTTTACTAGTATGTAGGTAGCAACCTACAGAACGCTACGACCTTCTTTCTTCCTCGAAGGACCATGCTTCATAAATTTTTAGATTGGATCCATCAACAACATCATAACTGCAATTCAATCATCAAATACATATGCATCAACCAATCACTGAGACTCAATCATCACTTTCTGAATCAACCACAACTGAATTAATCAACCACTTTGACAACCCATCAATCTGATCATTTAGAATACTGTCACCATAATACAGTAACCAAAAACCAAAACCCAGAACTTTGCAATAGCAAATAGAAACAACTGAAACATACTTTATAAGGTATGTTGGGCTCCAAAAATGGCACTCATTACCATACATTTTTCACCTATGCTTCCATCATTTCGCTCACTATTCATCACCTTGTCACTCCATTTTTCCTACTATTCACCATTAATGGGTCTCATTTATATTTTCCAAATATTGTTTATTTTTAAGCATTTTTGAGAGAAATTCTTGATTAAATATTAGAAAATAATATATTTTACTTTATATATGGAAAGTGGGTTGTTTTGGTGACATGTGTAGGTTCCAAGGAAGCTTCAAAGGCATCTTTATGTGGCCATGAATGATCAAATTCGAATTTGAAAAGATAAGCTTCATGGAGGAGATTATGGAGGATAGGGTTATGTGTCATCATTGGTTGAGAAATATGTGGGACAAAGGAGAGAATAGTGGGTCTACATTTATGAGGTTGTTATCATAGTTTTTGTATAAATAGGAGCACCTCTTCCATTCCAAGGAGGAGGACTCTTAGATCATTGTATCCAATTTATGATGGAATAAAGCTTCATTTGACATATATTTTCATTATGTAGTTTTAGAAATAGTTTTCCATTATGTAGTTTTAGACATAAGTTATCTTAATGTAGTATATGGAATGGCTTGTCACTTTGTTCTTAGGAGAATTGAGATCACTCTAGAAGGAGAAAATGAACATGTTGTTTCATATTAGATCTTATTTCATTTAATTGCTTAGATGTTTGATGTTTGAGGATTGGATTGGTTTGATGAATGAATTTTCAATTAGAGTCTTATCAACATAAGAGAGGACAACTAAGAGTCTAAGTTAGGCTCTCTCTCTCTATTTGATTTGTATTGTAATTGGAATTCATCTTTTTGCTTTTATGTTTCAAGTTATTTAATTTAGTTTACGCTTATGGATGAATTTTAGTTTAGTCTGGATTAGTACAAGAGAGGACAATCAAGAGACTAAGTTAGTCTTTCTCTCTTTGAATCTAAACAACAATTAAAGTTCATCCTCTTGTTTGCATTTTAAGTTTCTAGTTGTATGATTTCTCTATGATACTGTAGGGAAGGACAACCAGGATCTCCTTAGTTAGGAGCCTCTTCCCTTGCATATTGTATTGAATCTTAAATAATTTCATTAGACATAGAATTAGTTGCCTACTCCTGCAAATATAGTGCCGGAATCATCAAAAGCTTACGAGTTTCCTTGGTCGATAATTTAATGCAGCAATTTAAGCACAATAAATTGCCCAACATTTTGGCGCCGTTGCCGGTGATGGTGCTAAGGGATTAGGCATTAGGAATTTAATTCAGTACTAGTATTCTTCTTTAAGACAAAATAATTTGTGAAACCTGGTGACAGCAGGATCTTCACAAAAGTGTTTAAGTTTGAGTTTTCTGATAGTTTAGTGTTTAGCTAGTTTTAAATTTCGTCTTTTCAAGAACACCCCCCTGCATGAATAAAAACGAATCAAGCGACTAGTATGCTCTCTTCCTGCGCTTCATGCGATCAGGAAGATCAGAAAGTCTATTGATTTTGTTCGAATAAAAATACTCTTGTTGAAAAACTAATGTGTAATATGTCAATAAAGAATTTTGTGAAAAAAAAAACATCTTTAAATTTTTAGATGAAATTTAGTTTTTTAATTTTAGATTTGAAAAATAAAGTTTTAATAATATATGTATCATA
>APFE030747652.1:9484-40088 GCA_000404065.3 Pinus taeda | reverse complement strand
TTCCAATTTGACCTTTTGTTCAAGCACTTGTTCACATAGAAAATGGTATTTGATGGGTATGTGCTTGGTCTTGGAGTGCATGACTGGATTCTTTTAAATACTGATGGCACTTGTATTATCACATAGAATGGAGATGGGTTGAGTGCATGTGATCTGAATGTCTTGTAATGTTTGCATCATCCAAAGTAGTTGTGTGCAGCAGGATGTAGTAGCCACATATTCTACTTCAGCTGTAGATAACACAATGGAACTTCGTTTCTTGTTGAACCAAGACACTAACCTAGAACCCATATAGAATGCACCACTACTAGTGCTTTTTCTGTCATCAACACTTCCTGCCCAATCTGCATCTGTATATGCGTGAAGAGTAAGATCTGTATCTCTAGGATACCATAAACCAAAGTTCTGTGTTCCTTTAAGATATTTGAAAATCCTTTTGACTGCTTGAAGGTGTGATTCCTTTGGATTTTCTTGGAACCTTCCAACTATTCCTATTTCATGCATGATGTCAGGTGGGGTACCTGTTAGATAAAGCAGACTGCCAATCATGGATCTGTAAGTTGGTTGATGTACTGCTAATGATTCATCATTTGAGCCAAGACTGCATCTTGTTACCATTGGGGTACATACAAGTTTAGAATCTTCAACACCGTACTTTTTCAAGATTTGTTTGAGATATTTTATTTGTGAAAGAAAAATACCATCTTTATGTTGTTGAACTTGTAGACCAAGAAAATAGGTAATTTCACCAAGCAAGGACATTTCAAATTCTTGCTGCATTACTGAAGCAAAATTCTGACTCATGGATTCTTCATTGCTACCACAAATTATATCATCAACATAAACAACAATTATTATCAATTTATTAGTGTCAATCTTTGTATATAGATTGCTATCTGCTGACCTTGTTGAGAAACCCTGTTGGTGTAGATATTTGTCAAGCCGATAGTACCAGGCCCTTGGAGCCTATTTTAGACCATAGAGAGCCTTTCTAAGTCTGCATACAAGTTTTGCATCATTTCCAAGAATGAATCCTTTTGGTTGTTCAATATAGACTTCTTCTTCTAAATCTCCATTAAGGAAAGCAGATTTTACATCCATTTGGTATATTTTGAATCTCTAAAAGCTAGAAAGAGAAAGAAACATCCTTATGGCTTCAAGTCTAGCAACAAGTGCAAAAGTTTCTTTAAAATCTATACCTTCTTGTTGAGCATACCCTTTACAAATGAGTCTGGCCTTGTTTCTAATAACTTCTCCATTTTCATTCAACTTGTTTTTGAATATCCATTTAGTTCCTATGATATTTTTATCATGAAGTCTAGGAACTAATTCCCAAGTATTATTCTTTTCAATTTAATCAAGTTCTTCATTCATGGCCTTGACCCAACATTCATCTTTGCATGCTTCTTTTACATTTTGAGGTTTGGTGGAGGATAGTAATGCTAGATAGCTTGAGGTTTCTATAATAGTTCTCCTTCTCTGTACACCTGCCTCTTTTTCCCCCAAAATTTGAGTTTCTGGATGATTTTTATGAACATTCCTGGATGAAGTCTTTTCTTCTACCGTTATCTCTTCTTCTGGTGCTTCATTGGTTTCTTCTTCAGAATCATTGTGATTTGATGTGGGAAAATAATCCCCATCTTCTTCATTGTCATAATCTTCAGTTTTTATCTGTTTTGGATTTTTGCATGCTTCATCATCTACAACATCAATACTTTCAACAATTTTCCCTAGTCTTTTATTATAAAATTTATATCCTTTACTTCGGGAAGAGTAACCAAGAAGAATACCTTCATATGCTCTGGGCTCAAACTTACCAAGTTTTTCATCAGTCCTTTTGATATAACATTTGCTTCCAAAAACTTTAAATTATTTTATAGTAGGAGTCTTACCATACCAAAGCTCATGTGGAGTTTGAGTGATGTTTACCCGAACATTTGCTTGGTTGAGAATAGTTACAACAACAAATGCAGCTTCACCCTAAAAGGTTGCAGGAGTTCCAGATTTCATCTAGCATAGCTCAATTCATTTGTTGACTAGTTATGTTCATTCTTTCTACCACTCCATTTTTCTAGGAGTCCTTGTGGTGGAGAACTACCTTTTTATTCCATGTTGTTCACAAAAGTCAAATAATTCATTCGAGGTAAATTCCCCTCCTCGATCAGATCTAAGGCATTTGATTTTGCGATCTGATTCATTTTCAACCAAGGCTTTGAAGGCTTTGAACTTTTCAAATGCTTCATCTTTATGCTTTAGAAGACCTATCCAAGACATTCTGGAAAAATAATCAATGAACAAAATAAAGTATTCTTCTCCACAAGGTGACTTTTTCCTTGATGGTCCACATAAATTAGTATGAACAAGTTCAAGAGGCTTACTAGCTAACCCTTCTTTTTCCATGAAGTGAGATTTGGTTTGCTTACTGAATTGACATGGTTTACATATTGTATTTTTAGGAATGCTGATATCTGGAAGATCATGAGCAGCCTAGAATCTGCATGCTTTTCTTATTTGAGAAAAGCGTAGATGTCCCAATATTCTATGCCATAGCCAGTTTTCATCATTTTTCTTAGATAACACTATTGTTGTACTCCCTTGAGTATGTATAAGTCGTTTGGAGTTCTTGTACCTTTGATCATGGTTTCTCTTGTATCAAGCTCACGAACAACACATCCGTTTGATCGAAACACCACTTCATTTCCTTGATCACACATTTGTCTAACACTCAACAGGTTATGCTTTAGACCGTCTACATACATAACATTCCCAGCTTTAACCTTTTCTTTTAAGAAAATAGAGACTTTACCTTTTATGATAGCAAGAGTGTCGTTTCCAAATGAGACATTCTTTTCCTTTTCTAAGGCATTATATGAGTGAAGTTTTTCTTTGTCACCTGTCATGTGTTTTGAGCATCCACTCTCGATGTACCACTGATTTTCTTGTCCTACTGCATACAAGGCTATACCAAATCTTTCTGTTTGAGGTTCTTTCCTTCTCCATATCTTGGGATGTAATGGATTTTTCTCCTTTTGAGATGTTTGCTGAAATTTTCTCCTGCATTCAGATTCTTCATGGCCAAAGTTGTTATAGATTGAGCATTCTATTTCATTTTCAAGAAGAGAAAAGTTATTGTAGGAATTTTTCTTGATCCTTGTCACTTTCCTTTGATTTTCGTGCTTCTCTAGTCATGATGGTTTTGTAAGAAACACATTGAGCAACTTTGTGTCCAAAATTATGACATGAGAAACATTGACCATTAAAGAAGTTCCTGCGATTATCGAATTTATTGACCTGGTGATTGTAGTTTCTATTGATATTCATCTTTGAAGTGAATTGAGTATGATTTACCTGAGGTTGGTTGTGGCTTTTGTTCATCCTTGAAGCAAATTGAGCCTGATTTACCAAGTGATCTACTTTATGCCTTTGCTGATGATTGTCATACTATTCATTGTTCTGAGAGTTTGCAGTTTAGCACGTTTTACTTGAGAGTCTCCTTCATAGCATAGAACGATTTTGTCCCATATTTCTTTGGCTGATTTGAGCTACATAACTTTGACAAACTCTGATTGTGACAGACTTTCCAATAATGTATTGATAGCCTTGGCATTGGTTTCATATTGCTTTTTACCTGTCGTATCTGTAGGAATTGCTGATGGAAATGTATATCCTCCTTCCATGATTTCCTAGACATCCATTCCAAGTGATTGTAGATAGGCCGTGGTTCTTATCTTCCAATAAACAAAGTTGCTCCCATTAAAGATTGGCGGTCTGATGGATCCCACGCTTTCTTGATTACTCATGATGATGGATCTTCCTTCAAGCGATCAAGCTTCTTCTGAAGGACCTGCTTTGATACCAATTGTTGGAAATAATACTGAGAGGTGGGGTGAATCAGTATTATCAGATCAATAATTTAATTTCCCAAATAGATTTGTATACACTACCTCAGCTAAGTGAACTAGCGTGTATACGCAACTGTACTTAAAGCAACCAGTGTATATGCAGAGAAATTTTGATTTACCCAATTTATCATGCATTGAACTTTAACCAGTATATTAGAGATTTATTAGACAATGTAGTAAAAGTAGAATAAAGCATCACACATAAGAAACACACATGAACACCAAGATATAAGGTGGAAACCCAATGTGAGTGAAAACCACCTCCTGCTATCATCTCTGTCTTCTTTTAATAATAAGAAAATCTGTTTACAATCTTGTACTGGTGTAGCCTTATACCAGTACGCAGGCTTCTACTTGCAGAAGGTTACAACCTTCTCTCATTCTCTAGCTTCTACTGGAAGGGAGCTACAAACCCCTAACTCTTGTACTAACGAATATGTTTACTAGTACGTAGGCGGAGACCTACAAAAGGCTACGACCTTCTTTCTTCCTCCAAGGACCATGTTTCATAAATTTTTAGACTGGATCCATCAACAACATCATAACTGCAATTCAATCATCAAATACATCTGCATCAACCAATCACCGAGACTCAATAATCACTTTCTAAATCAACGACAATTGAATTAATCAATCACTTTCACAACCCATCAATCTGATCATTTAGAATCTTGTCACCAGAATACAGTAACCAAAAACAAGAACCCAGAACTCTACATCAGTAAATAGAAACAACTAAAACATACTTTATAAGCTGTACACTACTTCCATGTGTCGAGCCAGCGTGTATACGCGCTTTTCTCAAAGCCAACCAACATATACATCTGCAAATATTAATTCATAATTATGCAGCTATTCTAGACTTCAGTTATACCCAGATCATAATATTTACAGAATAACACATGTGTCAGTATTCAGGTCTAGACTATACATGATCAAACCACATAATGATAATTCATTTCAAGTCTTAAGATCCCGATCCATCATTAGATCTTATCCTTCATCAACTGCTAAGGTTCATCCTTGGTTCAGATCAAGCACAACACCATAAGACAATAACCTGCATACTAGATCTCATACTTCATTAGATATTCGATACTTTCACACCTAGCCTAATGATATTCTCCTCCTTTTATAGTTTTAGGCCTTTATAATTACCATGGACCAAAAACATTTAGGACAAATACATTGGATCAAATACCTAGGGTCAATACCTCGAATTAGATACCTTGGACCAATACCATGGATCAAAATACCATGGACCAAATACCACAGACCAAAAGTTTAGTTTTCCAACATATATGTGCTTTTCCTTTCGTGAAAGTATGTGTGTACGTATATGTAACTTGTATATAGTGAACCTACGTGTATACGCAGCTTGGTTAAGGTGAACCTACGTATACCTCCCTTTCTTCATTCTGTGTAGTCTGATCTAATATTCTTTGCTGTTAACCTACTGTACTGTGATCTTTCATCTGAGTGAGTTGCCATCAAAAACAACACCTGTATCATAATGCCAACATAGGGAACATAGATGCTCGGTAAGGAGGATTATTCTTGGGGAGTTCAACATCTTCAGGGAGAAAGATCTCGAAGATTTGAGCTCTCTGAGGGAAGGTCAACTTGTGATATAGGTCGATTAAAGCTGCAGTAGAGAAAAAAACTAAGGGAGTCACTATTAGGTATTAGAAGCATTTTGTTTATGGCTTCTGCAGAAATAGTTATCAGAATGTCTCCATTCTAAGCTATTATTGTTCTCTATGAGGGATTGTATTTGGATTGGCACCAGATAATTAAATCAGGGAAGGAAGAAGTATGGGGAAACTTATACAAAGGTAGATTGGATTCCCAGAGGTTTATTTCATCCTCAGAATCAAAATAGGTTTTCTTTAGCCAGTTGTGCAGTTAAAACATGTTGAATTCACATTTAATGTCTGCAATCTTGAAGTATTGATCGACTAATGGGATATGGTCTAGGTCTAGGACATCAGAAGCCTTTGGGGTTTCTCGAGTTGTAGAGGAGCTGGCAGAAGGCTTGTCCTTTTTCTCGGGAGCCATGATATCAGAGTGAAATGGTAAATGAATGGAAAAAAGTATGGAGATATGCTGAGAGGAAGTTTCCAGTTGCAGGTTTGGCTTGGTAGAGGATTTGCAGGAAAGAATTTGAGAATAGAAACAATGAAGAAATGTTTAGGAAAAGCTATTGTAAGGGAGGATATGAATATTTATAAGGAATTAAGACTACCGTTACAACAAGAGGTTGTTACTAATAGGCTAATCAAGAAATTAATGCTTTAATGGGAAGGAAGAAAAGCAACGAGAAGGAATTAATAGCGGAAACATATATGTGGGAATGGTTAAGAGATATTGGGCTAGGGCACGTGGCATGGAGTGATTGGAGGAGGATGGTGTAGGAGTAGTAAGTGTTGGCATAGTATCAAGAAGAGTAGGAGTGTAGATAGCAGATTTTGAATGGTGGGGGGGTAGTGATAAGTGGTTTGGAGTGAGGGGGGTGTGAAATGTTGAGGGAGAGAAATGTACGCAAGGGGCCCGTGTGGGAAAAACATCTTTTCGCACCCCCCTCATTGTTATCTCGTTTCGTGGCAAGGGCATGTGAAGAGCTTCCCCCCATTGATCTGGGTGGGAAGGAAAATGATTGTTGATATTTTCCCAATCTTTAACTCTTGTTGACAAGACATTTTGTTGCATATTACTTTGGCTAAAAGCATAAAACATGTTTATTTACAAATATATTAATCAAACCTTTAACAAGGTAATTAAGCATTAATTAAAAAATTAATATATCTTGGGCACGTTTAGACTTGCTACCCTTTTAAACTTATTTGACTAATCTACCTAATCTAATATAACCTTAGGCCAATTTTTAAGCATATTAGGCCTTTATTTACCCTAATCTATTCTAAATTCTAATGTTCAACCAAGATTAAATTGTTTGGTTGAACTTATTCTCTATTCTAGAACAAACATTTAAATGATATGATTAAGATTAAATAGTTTGATTCAGATCAGAAGAAAAGGTTGTGGCATAAAAACAACCTGCACACAAACCTTTATTATTACAAATGGAATTTATTCATGAAGTGGCATTTAAACAAACACACTTGTACAAATATTTTGATTTTCTTTTGGTGGGGTTCTATTTCATCTCTTGATTTATTTTCTATTTTTTTCTTTATTTTTTCATACCCTCTTTTATAAAATAACAACTAACTTATAACAAATAAAGCATGTTACAACAAAAACTATGGTCATTGATTATTTGGAGATCATCCTAGTATTTCCGACCTCTGAGGTCATTCTCAAAATAGAGGAGATTCCTCCTCTTGATTTATTCTACATTCTGAAGCATAAGGCAGTGGTCAAAAAATAGAGGAGGAGGACAAGAACAGAACAAAGCCAGACTTTGGTCCCTGGTAATGCATCCTTTCAAGTACTTTGGAAAGATGCCCAAATCACCCCCGCTGAAGACCTAGGAAGACTATCATAGTATGCAAGATCCTGTGCTAGTGCAACAATTGATAAGGCCTTAGAAGTGCAACAAATCCTTAGGGAGAAGGATGAGAAAATAAGATAGCTTGAACAAAGTTTAAAAAGTGAAAAGCAGTGAGTTGCTCAGTAATGAAAAGCTCATCTTGCATAATTGAAAACTAGTTTTGATAACTTGAAGATTCAATATGAATCTGAAATCAAGAGTCGAGTTCCCAAGTACATGAGGTGCAACATAGGATTAAGAAACTAAAAGTCAATCCTGAAATTGTAGAGTTTAAGAAAGAAGCAATAGAGCTAAACAACTTAATTGCTCAACAACAGGTTGTATTTTGCCAAAAGTTGGCCATTATCCAAGACCTATGCAAATCAAGTGATTCACTTGTAGATCAATTGTCCGACATGAGGAAATATTACAGAGAAGTAGAGGAAAATATTTCCAACCTCATCAATTGGGAAGACAATTTTGAGGGTTGATCGACCAATATCCCCAAAATAGAAGAATCTGATAAAGACATTGTCTTTCAAGAATGGGAGATTAAGCTTAAACATGCGGAGATGGAAATCTATAGTGCCAGGGACATATCAAATAACATCACTGAAGATACCTTTCCCAATGTAAAATTGCTAACAAAGACTTGGCAAGAATAATCAAAGAAGAAGGTTGATGGAATAACTACCCTATCAAATATTGACTTGCAATGCCATTGGCATTTCCTAGTCAAATCTCACAGTTAGTGGTTGATGCTAAGGTGTCTTGAAAATACTACTAGTCATCTTCTTCTAGCACTCAACAATACATTATTCATTTCTCGGACGCGCATTGATCCTCACCATCCACCTCAATTGAAGCCAATGACAGACATATGTGATATTAAACAACGAATGGAAAAGAAGTCCTCCTACCAGTCATGATCAAAGTAGTTACAATAATAAGCTATTATTATCTTGTATTTTATTTTAGATGTGGTTTGTTTAAACCACCCAACATTTTGTGGAACTTTTCTATATTTGAGTTTTGATTTCAAAACTATAAATCCCCTTTAATGTTATGAAGAAGGGGTTCTGAATTTATGCATGAAAGATTTTGGTTTGCACTACTGTAGATGAAAAGAAGTCTTAATAGAAAGAAGAACCACTTTGATTTTACTTATAAGAAGAGTTAATGTGTATCGAGTAATATTATCTATATACTGATGCTATGTTTATGAGTTGAATTATTATTTCTTTTCAAGTTTGGCATATATGTTATTTCATACGAATGAACAATTATCACTATTGATGTGTTTTAATAGAAATCTTCTAAGTGTATAGGCAAACAGTGATATCTTATATGTGCAGTTAATTATATCAACTAATTTAATTAACTATTTAATTAAATTAGTAATCATTACTCGATTTATATTCATGAATGTTTTGATGATCTACATTGTCATATTATGAGTGAAATATTTAGCTCACATATATCGAATTTATATTCTCCCGAGATCAATATAGTAAGGTCTTTAATTATATCCATTTATGTTTTACGTACATCCATTAACCTTCGCACTTATTTATCTTTTATTCACTTTTATTTATCTTTTTAAGGGAAACTAGTCCCATCAACCCAGCCAGAGCCACCATCTCAAACAGAAAAGGAGCTGCTCTAAGTTCTCGATGGGTGGTTTTCCCCGATGTTGAGGTCGAGATTTTCGAGCCTTCAATCGAACTTTATGGAAGAAAAAGGAGGAACAATTAAGAAAGTGTGGTATTTCTCTTTGTTCATGTGATAAGGATGATACATGGTATATTGATAATGCATGTTCACACCATATGTCTAGAGATAGGAGCAAATTTCATTTCTTGAAGAGAATCAAGAGTGGTCATGTTGCTTTTGAAGGGAGTGAACTAGAGAGAGTTTTGGGAAGTGGTAAGGCCAACCTTGGTGAAAAGAGGACCAATGCAGAAGATGTATGGCTCGTTGAGGGTCTAAAGGACAATATTCTAAGTGTGAGACAAATGGTTGTGGAGGTAAGGAAGTGGTCTTTAGCTCCAAAGGTTGTTTGATCTAGAAATAAGGGTCAAAGAGGGTGATTGCTAAAGGATTTATGACACCATACAATGATTATGTGTTGAAGGGAAGAGTAAACAAATAAATGAGATCAAAGAAGTAATCTTCATCATCATATTCTAAGTAGAATATATCAACACATATTTCCATATGCTCTTGCATGGTAGATCATTTAGACTGCAAAATGAATGTGAGGCCTTCATAGGCTCAGGGGGAGTATATGGCACATCTTGCTTTGCATGTAGTTAGGATGTAATGTTAATGATGCTTA
This sequence comes from Pinus taeda, assembly GCA_000404065.3. Lineage (NCBI taxonomy): Eukaryota > Viridiplantae > Streptophyta > Pinopsida > Pinales > Pinaceae > Pinus > Pinus taeda. The sequence continues at coordinate 30,355 of APFE030747652.1, read as the reverse complement.
TCTCCTTGATTATGATATCTCGATGATGGATTTTTGCGACTAATGTTGTTTTTGCTAAGGTTATTATGATTAGGAAGAAGGTTGAGAAAGTGTGATGGCACACTCTCAGGGGGAGCATCTCGTATGCCTCTAATGTTTTTCAATGATATTGATGGAATCATGGTTCCTTGGAGGAGTTTACTATTTGTTCCATGCTATGTTATTATCTAACATGAGGTTGTTGCAAGAGCTTGTAATTTGGTTGTGCATGGATTATATGCTGTCTATATGAGCTGACATGCAGTTGGCATGCATTATGCATGTGATGCTGCTATGGAGATTAGTACAATGATTATTGTTGCTGCTATGTTTTACTATAGAGAGATGATATATTGTGCTATGTAGCTGATTCATGATGTTGTTGATGGGGCACTATGAATTGTTATGTGCTGCTGATTACTGTTGCTGAAATATTGATTTATGGTTGGTGATTTGGAGAGACTGTCACATGTCTTCATATGATATGCATTGTTATTATCTTGTTGTCATATAAGGCACATATTGTTGATCATTTATGTCATGTAATTATTTATGCTTTGCATAGAGGTAAGCCATGATGTTTGGCCATTGTAGTGAGTGTATATTTCAGCCATGCATTTTGATGCTTCATCACTTGGTGTCATTTTATCAATGGTACATCTCATTGATAAAGCCTTGTATTATGCTCATGAAATGAGGGGGTATTGGTCATAGAGTCATGAGACATGATTGGCATATGTTGCATAGTGAGTCATGAGAGTTGGTTCAGCCATATATGGGCCTATGTTTTCATTGTACAATCATGTATCATATTTTATAGTCATGTAATAAGTCTATGAAGCCCTGTACTCTATTGCATATCATTTGGTCATAGTCATTGGAGTAGTCTCACACATGTGGCAAGGAAGCATTGGTAGTGATATATATAGATCTCTCTCTCTCTCTCTCTCTCTCTCTCTCTCTCTCTATATATATATATATATATATATATATATATATATAGATAGATATATATATCAATACACGTTCAACCATGGAGATGCTTGAATTCAGTGGAGTATGGTCGGTCATGCTATTGTGACCCTATCATCATGTATTTGTTTCCACCATGTTTTCCTTAGAGGATGTTATAGCTGCTCATTGAGATATGAGTGAGAGATGTTGCTTCTAGATAGTCATTACTGTTGTTGATGTATGAGTCTTTAATTGTTGGGTAATACAATGTGGAGATGTATATATGAGTTGGAGAGATTATGTATTTTGTTGGTGTTCAAGAGATGATTGGATATATGCTAGTGATTCTATAGAGTTGATCAGAGTTATTGCTGCTAGTTGGTCACATTGTGTTGTTGCTACTATGTGTTTGTGACTTGACCTGCTGCTACTACTATGCCATGGATTTTGGTGTTGCTGCTTACTGTCATGCTGCCATAGGAGTGAGAGAGTTTATTGTTGCTGCTAATAGGAGATGTATGCTTTTGCTCTAATGTGTTATTGATCAGGCATAGCTTGTGTCCAGGGTGAGTTTATTGCACATATTTGTCTATTATGTGGAGGAGTGTTGTTGTTATTCTCATCTTTTAGTACTATATCCCATTGTTCATAACCTATATATGGTTTTTGAGTGGAGTTTCTAATTTTTTTTTATGGATCCAATTTCATGGAGAGGAGCATTTAGCATTTTTCCTTGACATGTTTAGCACTTTTCCATTGATTTCAAAGGGGGAGAATGTGAGGATGAAGATTAATTTTCAGAGGATAGTTTCAAATGGTTGTTTCAATTGGGGTTTCCATCAATGCCAAAGGGGGAGATTGTTGACATTGATGTGTGTTGCAATGTTACAAGTGTTTTATTTGTTGTCATTGATGTCAAAATGTTAGCTTGGGTTGCGAGTGAGTTGGTCAACACTTGTATGTTTGGTTATAGGTGGCTTGTACATGGATGATGTGATGCATTGGTTTTGGCATGACTACTAGCACAGAGATAAGAGGATGGAGCTATTATTTGTAGGTTTTTCATACAAAGTGTGAGCAGAGGATGTCCTTGATCATGTTGACTGTTCATGTTGCTGCATACATGAGTTAAAGTGGAGGATCCTTGTTGATTAGGTCTCCATGTCCCAGATTAGGTCCCTCATGTTGATGATATGATACATAGGGCTTGGAGAGGATATACAAGTGTCATAGGATGTTTGAGTTGGTTGTACAAGTGCTAGAGGATGTTTGACATGTTATGGAGCTACATACCAATTATAGAGATGTTGTGGAGTAGGTTGATGGCCTAGGTGTTAGTGTATTTGTTGGTTGGCATCCAAGTCAACCTAATTTGACTTGTGATGATGATGGTGATGTGGAAGTGACTTGGTGAAGTGTTGTAGAGGTGCCAATGGCTTCTATAGGTTATGCAGAGGATTTTCAAGCTCTGAAAGAACTTTGGGCATGATCAGAAGGGATTTGATTGGTTTTATACCATCCTCTGCCCTAACCACATGGAGCTAAGCTTGTGATTACAGTTGAAGGGATCCAATCACATGGAAGAAGGATTATCCATTGCAACCAATATTCATTAGTTTTGTGCATGCAGTTGATAATTTAGCTAGAATTTCTTTGAATTTCTCGCGCAACTCAACTAATTTTGGTATTGTGGCAGTGTTATTGATTGTAAATTTCCAATATATGGTCAAAAAAGGAAAAGGAAATTCTATAAGTTAGTTAAACTTGAAAATATCCATCATTTAGTGTATTGTAACCCTGGAGATAGCCCTAGCTCAGTAGGGGTCAGTGCCTAGAACATTTGTTCAAAAAGATAACACAATTTACTTGCTGCCCCATTATCATAATTCAGAAGACTGGTATACAGGTAATGTTAAAGGAATTTTCTTAGGTGAAGACACTTATCAAGTTGGACTCACTTACAATTTGAATTGATTTGGAGTTGTAACAAAATGATAGAAGGAAATAATGAAAAATCCAAAACGAAAGGCTACTTATTACAAAATCTTATCTCAAACTTTAGAGGAAAATGTAAAAGACTGAGAAATGAACTTGCAGAAAAGAGGAGCGCATATTAAGGTTATTTATCTTAAGATTACAGGTACTATAACTTCAATAAATATGTATAATAAAAATAACCAACAACTTCATTATTCTTTTCCATAGAAGAAAGACAGTAAATGATTTACAAAGAACATAAATACACATCAGTTTCAAGAGATTTCTTGGAATCACCTTGAAAAGCTTTATTATTCTCCAAGAAATGGTGAAAAAATTACAGAGAAAATTGTTGCCTTCTGAAGTAAAAAATCAGAACCCCAAATGGTTCTCTCAAGCTTCTTTTATAGTTACATTATAGTGGTGACAATTATAAAAACTATTAACTGTCACAAAACTAACAAACTACTTTAACAACTAATTTAGTCCTATTAGGTCCTTTTGAGGACTTGAACTTTTACAAAACTGAGAACCTAAAATTGTGTAATTATTACAAATACAACATTTCAAAACTTGATAAAATAAATCCAGGTGGTTATCTTTCACTGGATGGCTTGTGATTCCTATGTAGGCTCACTTGTTGAAGGTACAACTTCTATTGTTGTTACTGTTGGAGACATCCATGCTCTGCATTTCTTCCATACAATGAGCTCTAAACTTGGGAATTTAATGAACCTTGTATGGGCCATTATGAAATTAGTGATTCTAATATAAGATGAATTTTATGTAAAAAGGATTTTAACCAACCACAATAGCTAAAAATATCTATGAAGATAGTTGACAAGTGTAAAGAGTGATGCGATAGAGGATGACGTGGAGGACTGGATGATGTGGATGATGAGGTGTAACTAAAAATAACAGTCATGCTCACTTGCCACAGACTTGAGGTGGTTACCTTATACCGTTCACGGGAGCACCTATGGCCGTAAGTGGGACCATCCTCAGTTGATTTCGCATCAAATATTGACCATTGATTTGAAGTCAATGATCAGGCACTATTAAAGCAACATGACTAACGTGCCTTCCATTTAACTCTTCGTGTGCTCGAATTTGCTTTGAATCTCGCTAGGCCCCACCTAGGCTATGTCTTTAATGAATACAACATCACCTCAACTTAGCAATAATCTGAGATTTATTCTTAAAAAATAAAATTTCATTGTAGACAAACATTTGAATTTGATTTTTGCCTTTATATATAATTTTTTTTTCTTGAGATATATGATTTTTGTTTTTCACATTTTGACATGGTGAAAATGAGCTACAACATAGTGGAGAGATTGGCTTGATCAAGTCAAGGAGCTAAATCTGAGAAAAATTCAAATGTCTGAAAAGAATTGTTGAGCACTCCATTACTTGTAGCATTTACTGAGTTAACCATATTAGAAAATGATAAATTGAGGAAGGTTTTGAGTCTATTGGTTGTTTGTATTGAGAGTGTATGAGCATGCCATTGTGAGGGCATTGTGAGTGAGTAGAGATTGCAACAACTACTCACATAATATTGCAGAGCTATATCAAAGTTATGTATGTAGAATTTAGAGAATGATTTGAAGAGGATTTCAGAGCTTTTGTTTTGTAGGTGATAGTGTTTAGAGAGGAGAAGAATTGGTAGCTTATGGTGTGCATAGTTTTTTCTTTGAGAAGAAGAGAATAATTTCCCTATCTGAGTAGAGTTTTTTTATTTGTATTTTATGTGCAGAATGATGGTGTTGTTGGGTTGTTCATGTTGAGCAGTTTGAGAACCCATTTTGAAAATATATGAAATGTGGTTCACATGGAGGAAGTGAAGGTGAGGAGGCTTCATAGTACACAATGATTTGGCATATTCAGTAGAAGGAACAAAATTTTCCATCCAATCGATGTTGGATATGACGATAGGTGTTGGGAGAGGATCCTTGGTTGTGGGTGCTTCTAGTAAATAAATTTCCGTAGATTTGTGAGAGAAACATAATTCCTAAATAATAGGTGGCTAGTATAATATTACGCAAGTCAAGTATTCCAGCTTATGGGTGTAAGCTAATCCATGTAAAATCTTGGTCAGCAGATTAATAGAAGAATTAAGCAGGACAACAACATGGTGGTCAACTCCCGAAAGGGTTTCCACCAAAAATACTTGTCTTCATGTGTGCTTATTTGTGTTGTTTATTTCCATGATTATTATTCTTTGAGTTTATTGCTTCTTTCATGTTTTGATAAGATAATATTGTGGATGTGTGTTGCAAATTGATAATACGACTAAAAGATTTAAAATTGATATAAATACCATCACTATTGATTCGCCCCCCCTCTCAATAGTAATCTAGTTTCCAACACATGTGATGATGATTTGGTGCTTGAAAGAGGATTATTGATGTGTTCCTAGTGTTGATGGAGGTTAACATAGATTGACGATCTGATGATATAAAAGGTTTTAGATCTAGATTGAAGAATTTGAAGATTACCCATGTTTTGGTACAAACTCATATTAAACATGAAAATATGCGTCATTAGGGGATGGAATTAGATTTGCATTGGAAAATCTACATCTTTGAATTAGATTAGCCATTGCTAACCCACATTCATAGTCTTGTAGGCATATAAATTTGCACCCACAAACTTGTTTGCACGAAATAAAAATATATAGTATATCCCATGGTTTTTGCACATAGTATTGGTAATGGTAAAATTGTTTTGATGTGGTCACAAGTAATTAATGATTTAGTTGGTCACCGAGAAAGTGGATCATTGGAATTGGCCCAAAAGGAGTATGAACACATTGATGGTCACATAATGGTTGATTGGGTCAACTATAGTGTTTTTCATGAATTTGGTTCAATGTAGAAGCTAGGCACTATTGTTAAATGACCAAGTGATGGACAGAGAGATGGTTCAATTAAGTGAGTTTTAGCTGCTCATCTATGGAGTTATAATACAAAAGAGTGAATGAGGTATGTGCATATATAACGGTAGTGTGACCGTTGATCATAGGTTGGAGAGAGCACTGGTTTAATGGCTATATCAAAGTTTTTCACATAGTATGATAGATATCAGTTCAATGGAGAGCTTGTGATTGAATGTGAATTTGCAAAGGTTTGATTCAATGTAGAAAAGTGTTCATGGTTGGACTATGCATTCATTAGAGTGCATAATGAGGTCAGATAGCTTGAGTGGTGAATAATAAGATGTTGAAGAGTGCATTGGACTAGTGCTTAAGTGACAGAGTGTGGACAAAGAATGTTGGCTAATAATATAGAGGCACCAACTGCATGGAGAGAGACAAATAATTTTGGTTGTGTATTGTTATGTGCTTCTAAAAATGTTTGTAGAGATATATCAGTGGTTTTTTTTGTTGGTGTGAACTTATGTTGATGTCGCCTAAAGTCATAGTTTTGTATTATACTGTTGCTGAAGAGTGATGGCTAGGTTTGTGTGTCAATGTAGTGTTGTATGTTGCTGTAGCAACCTTATAAGTCTTGTAATGTAGTGCTAAGAGTATAGTGTATATGGACGAGTCTCTTTGAATTGTCATGAATGAGTCTTGGGAGGGCTTGAATATTTATGTATTGGCTGAGTGAGTTTGGATTTGTCCATTGTATAACTAGGTTATTGAGTCAATTTGATGAGAAGAGTTTATATATGATAATATTTTGTTTATATGTTGCTGATGTATTGAGGTCAATTTGTGAGTTCAATGAAAGTTTTGAGCTGATAGGGTTTGATTATATTGTTGATTAAATTAGAGTTTAGTGTGGGTCTAGTGTGAACATGGATGAAACACAACCCATAATGTTTGTATTTTGAGCCAAGTGGATTGTTGGGACAGGGTCCTTTAGGGTCAAATTTTGGCATTAACTTTTTGTATAATTGTAAAGTATCCACGTTTTGGGGAAGCAGAAAGTGAAGGTCATAAGAGTCAAAGGGGCTTTAGTCCCTTAGGTGGTTAGAAGATAGGGAGTTTTGAGACCTGCCCATGGTCTGTGGTGAAGTAAAATTATAAGTGCAGACACGAACAGATTCCTCTAGCCCGATAATGGGTCTAGCCACAATAGATACATTCTATGGAAGATTTCCTTAGGTTAGAATCAACCAACAGGGCCTACCTCTTGGTCGCTTATCCTGCTTGATGATGTCCTTGCTTGCTTGCTCCAATAATCTCTCGCTTCCTTCTTCAAGCTCCTGAAACAAGTAAACAACAAGAACACACAAACATAATAATAGAAAAATTGCAATTCAACCTACTTAATGAGTCAAGAAGAATTAAGACATGGATATGTAATATTACAAAACATGTAGGAAATCAATCGATAGTTGCATATATTAATATCAAAGAGAGATTACAACCATTTGTCTTGACATCGCAGTCTTCCTCTAACAAGACCAGGTTCCCACACACTTTTGCTAGCAATCCATGATGGCTTCAAACAACAATAGTTTAAAGGCTCTTCCCTTTAGGCTTCACTCCAAACCAAACACACTTCTCCCTCACACAACTAGATAGCTACAACTAGTAATAGCTTGCTTGTCTAATAAAACTAGTATACTCACACTCAGCCAACACTCGAACTAGCTTGTGCTTGGGAAGAAGGGAGGTTTATATAGGAAATATGGATGGGATATGGATCCTCTTCTCATGGGAGAAGGACTTATCCCTTGAGGTAGTTCCATCATTATAGGGGAAAGGAACCCAAACTGTCATCCTCAACCCCATTCGACCAAACCATTTACCAGACTTCTGTTACGGAGATTCTAAAGCTGGAAGCTTCGACTCTAATTTAAAAAACTTTCCATAACATGACCAACATGACTGGAACACAACTTAGTTGCACTGGTTGGCATGGGAAATAGTGGTAATCTCTGCACATCGGCATGAGGGAGACAAAGGTCATTAGTTCCGGCCTTGTAAACTGGGAAAAATGAAAGTTTCAGGGGAAATGGTGCAAAGGGGAATGATCTGCTCATGGAGAGGGACATAATGGGAGTTTCTCCGTGAAGGTAAAGCATGCGGGGTTCACTGTAGAGGTCCTCCAGGATCAAGGAACGGGGAGTATATGGACAATGACAAAATTATGTGTAACATGGTCTGCGGACCATGGTATTGTAAAAGCGAAGGCTATATATAGAAGATTCATAGCAAGTCTAGGAAGTAACTAATAACTGGAAGATCATTGAATGGGAAAGTGAGCGAAGGTAGGAAAGTTTATTTCTTGTACTTAGGCAAAGGGGAAGGATCTTGTAGCTGAGTTCATAGAGACCTTGGAAAGTCCATAGGCTAAGTGCGTGAGCCCTTGCAGTTGAGTGCACAGGAAAGAAGAGTCTGTAACTAAAACAACACATCTAATAAAGATAGTTTTGAGCCATGATTTGTGTATCTATGCATCTGTAATTACTTTTGAAGTTTTCTATTTTTTCGCTCTATATCAGAATTTATATGAATGAATGATTAATGAATGTGTGAAAGTGGTAGATCAAATTATTTTATTGATGTTATGATTGTTTAAAGGCCTTCACGAAGATATAGATTCTGTTTATACGAATTACTGCAATTATCTATTTTGGAAGGATTAAGGTTTGTGAAGACTGAACCAAGCCCTAGAAGCCGCAGGAACCCATCACATTGACCTCTAGATCCAAAAACCTGGTTCTGTCATCCCCCAATACTTCTATGGTTGAGATTGTAGCCTATGATACGCAGGTTGTTACTAAAAGGGCCAACAATTTAGCATTTTGTTGGTTAGCGCAACTAACTCTGAACCTGGGTCAGGACCCATCAATCCAAAAAATGGTTTCGTTGTCAGAACCGAGATCTATCTGAGGAATGTTTGATAAGTGGTTCCTCACTAAGAGAGAGATTGAAAAGTGGATAGATTGGAAACTGCACACATTTGCAACTCAGGAAAATAGGAATCTGCACTTGTCAAAGGAAGAGTGGCTGAATAGATACCTATTCACAGAAAAACACGAGATATTATTCTTCTCTTTTCCGTTCGAATTACATGAGTGGTTATCCAAATTGGTGGAAATTCTCGGTATGTGGAAGCTTGACAACCCTATTGTGTGGACCCCAGAACTAGTGAAGCACTTGGAGGATTCAAAAACAAAATCACGTGGGTTTTTGACCACTGCATCAATAATATTTTGGGAGGATTCATTACTAAGTTCGTAATCGATACATCCACCAGTTATAGTGAAGCATAGTGCAGGTTTTTCAAGGGACCAAGAGGTAAGTACCTAAAATCCTTGAAGACTTGGATTAAGATGTTATTGTGCAAAAAGTGGGTAATGCCTTTAAATTGATGTTTGGGACTACCTGAAGTGGGAGAGCATTCAGAAGGAACCTAGATTCAGGCTTTGAATATAGTCCATTGTTGGGATCGATTGATAGTGACGATACAGGTAGTATTTTGAAGACATCACAAAGTGCACTGCAGATTGTAAGCTAGGGTATCACAGGGATACCTCATCCATCCAATCCACTTCCACCTCCACCCCACACACCTACACCTCCGCCTCCACCTCCACCTCCATCATTCAAGATGCCAAACATGATGAAGATGCCTGTATTTAAGGGTTTGGGGACTAAATACCCTAAGAAATTTTGGTTCATTGAAGATGCTATATGGAAGTCACAACAGATCACTAATGATGACATGAAGAAAGCACAACTGGTCACAACGCTACAAGACAGAGCGCTGAGTTGGTATATCAATTTTTTCTCAGGAAAATCCAACGCAACTATGTTAGAAACACAACAAGCACTGAGCAATGAATTTAAGAAACCCAAGTCATAAGCCTGGTCGGTAATGTAGTTCAAAGATATCCAGCAGATGGTAAATGAGTTTGCATGGGACTTTGATCAAAGACTGAATTGTCTGCTTCACTAGGATAACATGAGAATCATAGATGATCAACATATAGACTGGTACATTGCTTCACTCCTACCTCATCTGAGATTACCACTGTTGCAATAGAAAATAGGAACACAAGATGAAGCCTTGGCGATTTCGATGCGATTGGAGGCTTCACTCATGTAGGATACGAATCTGGGGGTACAATAGATTTAGTCACATCTAGCTAGCGTATATGGAGTTACAAAGCCTTAAGGAAGGAAGGGAAGTACAACCCGAGGTGCACGCAAAAGTTTGGTTCCTGAAATGTAAGGGTCATGGTCATGACAAGGACCACTGTCCAATTTACCAGAATTATCTTATTAGAGAAGGTCCTTTCCCCCCTGAAGCCAGAATACACCATAGGGCCCAGCACATGAGTAGCATTATTGTGTGCTATTTGTTAAATCTCTAGGAAGCACTTGACTGATAACTGCCATCTCCTGCAAAAGTTTGTGCAGACCCCGCAATAGTTGTTTTGTACCTTTTGTAAGTCAGTTAGACATGATGAGCGTAACTTAGGAAGCTATGAGCTAATGATCGAGAGGGCCCCTACATATAGAATGCAAACAGAAAATCAACCTCAATATCAGGGTGTGGGTGCAACGCACAGAGGATTCCAAGGTCGAGGAAGAGGACGAGGAGGAGGAGATGGAAGGGGTTGCAGAAAGGCTATTCATTACAATTATGGAGAGGCATACCATTTTGCGCAGGATTGTCAGAATTTGACACACCCCTCATGTCAGTATTTCCGATAGTTTGTCCATGCCATAGAATATTTCCCAGTACTTATAGCAAAGATGCAAGAAAATAAATCTCAACCACCTACGTAGAATATCAAAATGACGAGAGCAGAGCCTCGTGAAGAGGAGCCTAGCATCAATATCATGACATGAAGTGGTATAGCCATAGGAGAAGATAAGGAGAAGTAGCCAGAGGCTGAAGGATGGGTATGCAAGGATGCTGAGAAGGAAGTGGGGTTTGACCTAAGCTGCGCAAAGGAAACTTTTATGGAAGCTAAAAAGAGCCTCACAGAACCTTCTACCTTAGGAAGTCAGGAGAAGCCTGGAGAGAAAAATAGTGCACAAGATATAGACCCTTCATTGTTAGAAACATTTTTGAAGACTTGTAATGAAGCTTCTACGGGATCGAAAGGTGGTAGAAGTGATAAAGGAGCTGATTGATAATTGTATAGGTAAGATTAAAACCCCTCTCGAACAATGCATAGTATGCAAAGTGGGCAAAAGAAAGAAGTGAACAGGTCACGAGATGAGAGTAACTATGCAAATTGGGGAGTATGAGATGGAACAGGTAATTCTTGTTATAGGATCTGATGAAAATGTTCTGCCGAAGAAAACAAGGGAAAGAATGGGGAGGTTTGAGCGAGAATGGTCTCCTATCCAACTACATATGGAAAACTAGCAAAAGATCATTCCTATGGGCCACTTGTATGGGGTCATGGTAGATACTGAAGGAGCAAGTGCCCTAGCTAATTTTGAAGTGATCGAAATAGTTGACGATAGTAACCCTTACCCTCCACTACTAGGAATTGATTTGGACATTGATATGGATGCGATTATTAATCTCAAAAATTGTAGAATGACATTTGAAAGAAAGGAGCTTTGGGTCATTGTTCCCTTGGATTCAACTGAAGGTGCACAATATACTAAACCAGTTTGTGATTATGAGGAGGAGGATGATCTTGACCATATTTATAAGATCACTATGTGTGATGAGGACTAGATCAAACCTACAGTAGATGGATGGATCGCATGGGATAGGGATAGTTCTTGCGCTTCAGATTCTAATGAAAAGCTTGAGAAGTGGCAGAATCGATTACATAAAGTCTCCTCGTTGCGCTGTAATATGTTGACAAAATCGCTTCGAAACATATCCAATGAGGTACAAAATTTACCTTATTATGATGGGTTAGAAGATGTTAATTTTTTTTTGGATAAGTTTGAAAGGGATGTGCCAGAAGACCATTGCTTCCAAGCACTAGATTTGGCATTACGAGCTACGCTTGCCGGTTTGTGGGGTATGCATAAGGACAACTTCACCGATTGGAAAGAATACTGGAGAATGATGAAGCTAATGTTTGTGTACAACAATACCTGTATGACAGAGAAATACACATGGAAGGATTATCTACGTGAAAATTTGTCACGATGGACTAAAAGATGGGGAGAGGAACCGCAGTTGGAATGGGTTAAAATCTCTTGTCGCACTTTAGATACCATCCCTATGAACTGGTACTTGGAGACTGAGCTATGACATGGGACAAATGAATGGGATACCCTGAAGGAAAGCTTCCTATTGAATTGTAACTTTAAAGATTCCTTTGAATGTATTGATGAGGCACTCCAAGAAATCAAAGCAGCGATCTTCATAATACCTCAGGAACTGATAGAATCGGTTTAGCTAGATTGAAATATGTAGTTGCGCCATGTGTTGGAATTTTATAATGTGACTACAAAAGAAATCGAAGATGACCCTGAATACATTAATATTCTCGATTCCAAAGGACAACATGAGGTTGAGGGACCTAAGGCAGTAATCCCTGACATATTGGAGCCCTTAAAGACTAAGCAGGTAAATATTGGATTAGACGCGCATCTGAAGTTTGCTAATATAGGTGACTATCGGGATGAAGATATAGTTGATAAGGTCATAGAGCTTCTACACGAGTATCAAGACTTGTTTCCCACCAAGTTATTTGATCTAAACGGGATAGTTGGGGATTTGGGCATCATGAAGATTACTTTGAAGCTAGACACAAATCTTGCAAAGCAGCGCCTCTACCAATTAAATCCAAAATATAAGAAAAAGGTGTCCAAGAAGTTGGATAAGAAGCTGGAAGCTAGGATTATTGAACCTGTGGAGGAATCAGACTGGATAAGTCCCATGGTAGTCCAAGAAAAGAATCAACAGGATGAAATTCAGATATGCGTAGACCCAAGGAAGCTGAATGATTCGTGCATCCATGACCCATTCCCTATGCCATTTATAGACGAGGTGCTGGAGAATGTTGGAGGGAAGGAAGCCTACTCATTCACTGATGGGTTCTCGAGGTAACATCACATCAAGATCACATCAGAGGATCGAAGTAAGACCACCTTCGCGAGGGAATGGGGTTGTTTTCAATATACGGTAATGCCCTTTGGGCTGAAGAATGCACCTGAAATCTTCTCAAGAGTGGTAATTGTGGATTTCAAGGAATTTATCCACTAATTTTTAGAGGTATAATTTGATGATTGGACTGTGTTTGGGTTGGTCAAGCCCCATGTTGCTAATCTACACCTTGTGATGGATACCTATTGAAGACATTAGTTTGCCCTTAACCTGAAAAAGTGCATATTCTACGTACCATATGGAATATTTCTAGGTCATATGGTTTGCAAGTAGGGATGGATGGTAGACCCTGCCAAGATAGTTGTTATTGTTAATTTTGAGGCCCAAAGAAGGTAAAGCAGTTGCGTGCAATGTTGGGCCATACTAGATATTATAGAAAGTTTATCAAGGCGTATGTGCAAATAACAATGCCAATGGAAAGACTGTTGAATAAGGATGCAAAATTCTATTGGGATGAAGATTATTAGAGCAATTTAGACATTTTGAAGGAAAAAATGGTCACCACACCCATTCTGGTGTTCCCGAATTGGAAAAAGGAGTTTCATGTCCATGTGGACACATCCTGTATTGCGCGAGGTGTGGTGCTGACCCAAAAAAGCGAAGGAGACATTTATCATCCTATAACATTTGCGAGTAGGAAATTATCAAAGGTAGAGAAGAACTACTTGACTACAGAGCATGAAGAACTAGCAAGGTTGTACGCGCTATAGAAATTCTTGCACCCTTTATTAGGCGCACACTTCAAAATGTATACAGATCATTATGTTCTAAAATACCTGGTCAATAAGCCTGTGTTGGGGGAGAAGATTTGTAGGTGGTTGTTGCTATTCTAGGAATATGATTTTGAGGTGATTGTGAAGCCCGAATGCCTGAATATTGGTCCTAATCACCTATCCACGATTGAGATTGGTGATGAACCTACAAGTTTGAAGGAAGGGTTACTTGATGCACAAATCTTTGTTGTTTGTGTCGCAGATGATCACTTCACATATATAATTCAGTTTTTGTCTACTAGAACGACCCCAGAAGAATATTTGATGCAACATAAGAAATAATTGGTGGTCTGAGCAACTGAATTCTTTGTGATCACTGGACACTTAAAAAAATGGGCTCTGATGAGATGCTATGTAGATATGTCCTAGAGTATGAACGACCAAGAATTCTTGTTGAAGCACATGGAAAAGTAGAAGGAGGGCATTATGTAGGAAGAGTGACAACAAAGAAGATCCTACGCATTGGGCTTTGGTGGCCAACAGTGCATAAGGACTCGAAGATATATTATAGGGCGTACGATGCTTGTCAGAGGGTAGGGAGTCCATCGTGAATAGATGAGTTGCCATTAAATCCGCAAATAACCTTACAAGTGTCCGATAAATGGGTGATAGACTTTGTTGGTCCAATTCATCCACCAGGGAAAAAGATCGGGGCACAATACATTATTACAACAACTGAATACTTGATATGCTGGGGGGGAGGCACAACCAGTCAATGTCTGTAGTGTAGCTACCACTGTAAAGTTCATCTTTGAGTTTATTTTGTCTCGGTTTGGCTGCCCTAAAATTTTGATGAGTGAAGGGCCACACACTTCTTAAACAAAACAATTGATGCAATGCTTGAGGAATTCCAGGTATATCATCAGAAGAGTACACCATATCACCCTCAAGCTAATGGTTGGTAGAAGCCTTCAAAAAAATCTTGGAGAGTGCCTTGACAAAGGTTTGCAACGCGAAGCAAAATGAATGGGATGTGCACATACCAACAATCCTTTAGCTATATCAGACCACTTTTAAAAAGTTGATAGGCCAAACCCATTTCCAACTGGTATATGGGCAGACGACTGTAATGCCCATGGAATACATTGTGCCAAGTCTGCGGGTTGCAGTATTGAGAGATGTGGCTAATTACGATACTATGGAGGAGCGTCTTGTGCAACTGATAGAACTAGAAGAAGATTGTTTCCTAGCAGGGTTTCATCAACAGGTGCAAAAGGATCATGAGAATGCATGGCATGATCACCATATAAAATAACACACCTTCCAAATTAATGATCTGGTATTGTTATATGAGAGAATTTACAAAATTCCCTGGGAAGTTTCAAATGGGTTTGCTGGGACCCTATGTTCTAAACGAAATTACCAATGGTGGCATCGTTCAACTTGCGAAGCTAAATGGGGAATTATTTCTAGGAAAAGGCAATGGTAGTCGATTGAAGTTGTACAAGGGTGATCCCACCCCTGTGTAATGACTATATGATGGCGGGTTAGACTTAGTACTCTAGGTAGCTACAAGGAAGTATGGGATTATAAACTACACTGCCCAAAAATGGGAAGGCCAAAGTAAGGGGGTTGCCTGATGGAGGGAAGTAAGGCATAGGGGGAGCTACGTTGAACGAGTTGTGCCACAAGACTTGGTACCACATGGCCTGGTCAAAAGGTGACCATTGGAAGCACTGTAGATGATTAGATGGCAGAATTCTCGTTGGAAGGATCAGGGAAGACGCATTTATGGAGCATATCTTTGGAAATATGCCGCCAAATATGCATTAATGATAGGAAATTGGAGGGAAAGGTTGGATTCAAATTCAAATTTAGTTATAAATACAACATGTTGCCCCACATTTGAACACTTTGCTTCCTAAGAGTTTGTATTGAGATTTTTTTACCTTGCTTTGTGCCTAGTGTTGCACTGTATGTCTCGACTAGTTTGGGAGGAAATTATTTCACAGCTAGAGTTCGATAACTTACCCGATTGGCACCGTAAGATAATCTTTGACAGGATGATTGCAGCTCCACATGAGATAGAAGTAGCACCATCTATCCTTGCTAGATTTCTGACTACGATGCCTAGGTTTCCCAGACCTAAGCCTTCTGTTCTTTAGCCTTCTGCTTCCAAGGTGACATATAAGAAGCAAAAGAAACCACAATAGGTCCTGGTGAGGCAGTTATCAAAGAAAAATCCTATGGAAATCCACCAAAAGGGAAAGGCAAATCAATCTCAGTGGTCAACTGAGCCAATGGATTTGGAGGAGGAAGAACTGTGTGGAGGCATATAGGAGATTGATGCTAAGGAGGGTGAATTGATGGCTCACTTGCCGAAGTATATCCCACCGTGCAAGGCCACATCTAAAGTTCCAAAAGATCCAGATAATGCAAAATTCATGGTGTCTACACCACTATTACCGGAGAAGGTGGTGTTTGAGGGTGCGTTGTTGTACTGCACACTGACCCTAAAAATGGAGGGTTGGGACTTCGGGGATCACGAGAAGTTCCATCAGTTGGTGCTAACCAAATACCTGTCCAAGGTATATTATGAAGAATCATAGGTTATGCAGTTGGAGCCGATGAAGTGGGTAGATGGTGTTGGGGCCGCGGGGCTCCTGAACATGCTATGGGTGCCACATTTCACTTGCACCAACACAAACACCATTTGTGTGTGCCAATTTCTCACATTAGTGCATGATGGGTGTCTCTGGCTGGGAGAACCCATCTTGATCATAGACATGTTGGTCCACCGGATCACCTTGCTGCCCTATCAAGGAGTGGATCCGGCATAAACATTTGCGGGAAAAATATAGGAGAAGAAACTCATGGACCATATGAAAATTGAGTTTGGCCTAATAAAGAAGTTGCATGGATACTCTATCCGCTCTATCTCAGATCCCATAGTGTATTTTTTTGCATATATATTGGTGAGAAATATCATGCGTAAGTGTCGTGCAGATGAAGTTCCGGCACCAGTCATCTCTTTGGCTATGCAATGTGCCAAAGGAGTCCAGTATAACTGGGCTCAATACTTACACAAGGAATTCTTGGAGAGCTGTAGGAAGGCCTGGGATGAGGGCAAGGCGTTTCATTATGCCTGGTTGCTATTGTTGATATCTCTGGTGGCATGGAGGACTATGGAAGACAATAAGTTTACTCCCCATGAGTCAGACCTTCCGAAGGCAGTGAAGTTCACTTCACTCTGGGCTACAAAGGACCTCATGCATGTCACTGAGGCGAAGATATTCTGGGTCCAATTTGAGATGGATTTGCGGATGGTGATTAACTAGAGGCCAAGGCTTTCACCCACATTGTACACCTAGTATGAACCCATAACTGATTTTAAGTAAGATTTCCACAATTTCCATGTTCACGCAAGGAGGGATCCCCAAAAGACATGACACAAATTTCCATACTTGGTGGCCAAGGAATACATATATGGGATCATGAGCAAGTGGCCAAGTGAATGGTTTACCCCATCAGATGCTGACGTAGGTACAAGTTAGGTCATGGAGGATGCCACCGCGTAGACAATGTTAGTTGAGAAAAAGAAGGAAGCGGAGAAGGCTTTTGCCTGGGAGAAAGCTGCACAACGAAAGAAGATGCTGCCAAAACAAAGGAAGTGGTAGTAAAAGAGAGGGTAGAACAAATGACCACAACGTCATAGGCTACTATTGATGTTGAAGATTAAGACACACAGTAAATGCTGGAGTAGGAAGAGTCCGAGGAAGAAGAAGAAGGGGGTGCGGAGCTAGAATCCCCCTTCATGGTAAAGAAAAGGAAGAAACATACATCCATGGTGTTGCGCAAGAAAAAAAAGTCTGATCAATCAGCTGACGCGACCCCTTTAGTCCTTACTAAAGGGGACTTGGATGAGATTGGTGACATTGTCCAGGACACAGCACCTGGCCTTTGGGGCCATTTCGAAGAACAATACCTATAGGCGCTGGGAAAGGTTCAATAGGATCTATGTGATTTGCAACTCCTAACAAGTAGGTTACGAGCGAGCATGGGATAGGCGAGTGGTGTGCAAGCGAGCCTGAATCAAGTGAGCGTGACATTTCTAAATACAGACAAGACTTTGGATCTTCGTGTAGTTCAGTTACCAGATGGAGTCCTGCGCGGTGAGACATAAGAAGTTGTTAGGTTCCTATACCAATAAGAGTCATAATTTTGAACGACTAAGATTAAGCCTTGTAATATTGTACATACCTTTGCTTTCTGTAAATGTTTTCCATATTAAAAAATTAAAAAATTTGAAGAGGGTATGTCCTAAAAGAATAAACAAAGGACAAAAAGAATAAGAATAAAGTCCAAAAAATGAAAATATATGAACCCCAAAAGACAAAAAGAGACAATGAAAGTGAGCAAGTCAAAATGCCACTACTATTTATTTTTATGGATAATAAATTATTGTGTGCAACTTGTTATTCATGCCACAATCCATGATAGTCAAATTGTTTAATTTTGGCTAGTCATTCTTTCAATTTTATGTTTATAGTTAGAGAATAAAATTTGACCAAACAGTGTAATCTTGGCAAATCATTAGATAGGTAGAGTAAATAAAAGGTGCTCATCAGTTTAATTTGATCCCTTAGATGATATAAGGTTAGAAAGAGATAGTTTATTTTGTAAAGAAAAGAAAAAGTTTGATAAGGTTTTGCTAGCCTAAATGCACCCTAGTAAAGGAAGAAAAAATGGTAGGTAGGTGAATGGGTAAGTAGTAGAAAGGTTGCAGAAGTATTGTGTGATTATACAAAAGCACCTATGTCATTATCTTAAATGAAATTTCAAATATGCATAAGTAGTAGACAAAGAAAAAACAATGGTTCACAATATGATTTATTTAACACCCTGTTACACAAAAATATCATCACCATGACTATTTGCAGTCAGTATGGGTCTATCATCACTTATACTGTCCTCCTAAGCAAGTCTCAGACCTCAGCTCTTCATGTCAAGCTTTGAAAATGAGAGAAAGAAATTAAAAATTAATAAAGCTCTGGTTCCGCACTTTCTCTCACTTTTACCTGGGGTCCTGCACCCTTTGTTCATGTTACCTGCGGATCTGCCCGCTCTGTCTGTAAAGGGGTGGGTGTGGACCCCTGTGAAAGTCAAAAAGGCGCAAGTTTACTTTAAAAAACTCACTATGGGTTAATTCTAGATGATTCTAGAAGGAATTTTGACGTGGATTGTTCGCTCCAAGGTGGTTCATGCATCCCAAAGAGAAGGAGCTAATCCCTTGATAGGAGGAGCTATCCCTTTGAAGGAGGGCTTTATCCCTTTGAAGGAGGACCTAGTAACTTCCCTCCATTGCACTATAAATTAAGGCATTGGGTCAGTTGCTGGAGAGGTTAGAAGCTGAACATTTGAGGGTAAATGCTGATGGAATTGGGACTTCCTAGTTAAACTTGAGAGGAGAGATCACATACCTTTTGGTTTCATTGGGAAGTGAGTGAAACTTGTCAAAGTAGAGGAGACTTCTTGTCAGACCCTCGGAGGAGCTTGTACAGCATCTAGGCACAGGTTGTAAAGTTCTTCTTCATTTCAATTAATACAATTAGATTCATTTTTCTCAACAAATTGTCTTATGTGGTTTGTTTCATAATCTCCTTGATCATTATGATGAATATGCTTGATAATATTGGCTTTTCAGGTGCTATTTAATTGTTTTCTTGTTTATGTTTGCAGAATACACTTCAAGGAAGCTCATTTGGAGCGAGGGAGCAAGGCTTCCACAAACTTGCATTGGACCCAAGGTAGGCCTAAAACACTTGTTTGCCTTTGTTTTACTTGCATGTTTAGACAAAGATAGTTTTTTATTGGCTTGCTTGTCACTAGATATCAATATATACTAAGAAGGTCGATCTTGTCCGCAACCTCGACTCATTCTGCATGACAAAATGGTGACTCCACTGGGGACTTGATTGTTTTCCTTGTTTTCACTTTGACTTGAGAAACTTGCCTTTTTGTTTTTGTTTTTGACTTGTTGTGTGTGGAATTGGGTGGATTTAGTGAATCTAGATTTGTTTTGGATTTTCATAACTTTAGGAGTAGTCCGCATCTTGTTCTTGTATCACGGTGCGTACCTCTACGCATGTTCACTTTGCACACAGAGCGGGCACGCACCTGTGCACACTCTGAGCCTGCGGACCCTACTAAATTTTTGAAACAACTTGAGTTTTCCTCTTTTAATTAGTTTTATTTTGGTTTAGGTATTGTTATCCTCTGCCCAGACCTGCATGTGACTTTTTGAAAGCTTTCCTTGGTCTAATTTCATTGGTCTTAGGGTTTTAGGTGAAATTCCTAGAAGTTTTGGTTGTCGGTTTTGATTTTCATTTCGGTCGTGTAGTAGCTCAGAGCTTAGAAGCATAGAAGCCTCAGATTACCTTGGTTTTTATTGTCTTGTTATGAGTCTGACCATTTGTAAAATCAACCCTTGTTGAGGAATCCATCTTGAGTTTTCTCTTTCCAAAATTTCGAAAATCTTGTGTTAAAAGTTTGGATTTCATTTTTACGAAAAGAACAAAAGATTGCTTGTTTTTGACTGATTTTTTATTCTGGACAAATTAGTCCTTGGTTTGCTTATTGCCCAGTAAAACATCCTTGAAAAGACAAAAATATTTTGTAAGCTTTTACTTCAAGTAGTTTTTATAGTTTGTTGACCTTAAGATTTGCTTTGTTCATAGTTTTCTCAAAATTTTCTTTAGTTTTCTTAAGATTTTCTTTAATCATAGTTTTAATTGTTTTTATAAAAATACAAAAATCTCTTTTGAAAAAAGTTTGTTTTGGTAGCATTTGAGCGTTTGAATGAAAAAGGAATTTCTCGTGCAAATAACTAGTTGTCTCGTTTTGAGTGCATTAGAACGAAAACTCTTCTTTAAATTTTTTTGTTAAGAAAGATTTTTGTTTACACGCATTTGCATTCTCAAACTCTTTCCTAGATAGAAATTCATTGAAGAGAAAAGATTGTTTAATCATCTTAAGTGAATCCTTTTAGTGATTTCAAGTCGAGTCTTCACATCACTAGTTTCATCTCTGCACCTCTTGACTTAATCAAAAACCAATAAAAATAACGCTTAAAGTAAAATTAATCTAGAAATATT
>APFE030747650.1:0-16089 GCA_000404065.3 Pinus taeda | reverse complement strand
CTTGCTACTTTTCATCTGAATAAAGCTATTCTTGTTTCCTTCCATATTCTTGTGTACTTGTTTATATATGCATGTATATGGTTAATGCACATCTGATCCTGCATTATTTATCAATTTAGATCCTTGTTTCTTGCATAGTAGTATGTTGCTGTGATTCTACAAGTTCTTTTGAAGCTGGGCGGACAAAGGATAAGCAGCGAAACTCTATCAAGAAGGAGAGGAAATCAAGCACAAGACTCAGGTTGGCCCTCTTGGTTCTCTTCTCGTCTATTTTCATAAAAGGAATCAATAGTAGACTTTGATTGTTTGTTTCTAAGATAGCCACCCATCTTAGTGGGAATAGTAGCATCCGAGTGGATACTATTCCTGGATAAAAAAATGGCGACTCCACTGGAAGCCCTAGCATGCTTCATAATATCAGAGTAGGCCTACTAAAAGACCCTACGTTAATGGGAACTTTTACCCTACTGCCTCCCACGAATTTGGCGCAAGTGGCTAATGTAGGAACTTGCAATATGATATCTTCCATTCAAAAGATGTCAGAAAACGATGTTAATATGGATCATTCGCAAGTTGGCCCTCTTGGTTCTCCTCTCATCTATTTTCATAAAAGGAAGCAATAGTAGACTTTGATTGTTTGTTTCTAAGATAGCCACCCATCTTAGTGGGAATAGCAGCACCCGAGTGGACACTATTCCCGGATAACACTATGCTAGAAGTTAAAGGCTATGATGTAGTCTTTAGTAAAGGAAAGGTATTCCTGAGGCATATCGGTACTGGACAGACAAGGTGAATAGGGATTCGAGTTAAGAATCTCTACAAGCTAGAGGTAGACAACTGTGTTGCTTTGAGGTCCAAAGCTGAGATGGTGCAAAGCCAAGATGTTGGTGAGTTATGGCATAGAAGACTGGGCCACTTGCACCATGGAGCCTTGAAGATTATGCAACAGATTTCTACCAGATTACCCAAGGGAAAATTTGAGTAGATGAATACATGCAAAGGTTGTACTTTGGGTAAGTATGTGAAATCTTCCTTTCCAGATCGAGATAGTAGAGCTGAGGCAATGTTGGAGTGAGTTCACTCAGATGTTTGTGGACCCTACTCTACAACCTCCACCACTAAACAAAGGTACTATGTTATTTTATTGATGATTTTTCTCATAGATGTTGGATCTACTTTATGAAAAAGAAGGATCAGACCTTCTTGAGGTTTTGTGAGTTTAAAGCCTTGGCAAAGAAAGAATCTGGAAAGAAAATAAAAGCCTTGTGCAATGACAATGGTGGAGAGTATGTCTCCCAACAGTTTAAAGACTTCTGTGCTACAGAAGGTATTAAACGGGAATTGATAGCACCCAATAACCCACATTAGAATGGGGTGACCAAAAGGAAGAATAGATCGATTGTGGGAGTATCTCGAGCAATGTTTCATGACCAAAGCCTACCACTGCAGTTGTGAGTTAAGGCATGCAATACAATAGTATACTTGCAAAACAGAAGCCCTCACCGTATACTGGGAATGAAGACACCTATGGAGGCCTTTTCCCGAAAGCAACCTGATGTAAGTCACTTCCGAATCTTTGGATCATCATTTTACTGTCATTAACCAAATATGCCAGGAAGAATCTAGACCCAACAGCTAAATTGGGAATACTTGTGGGGTACACGGATACACCCCACAACTATTGAGTGTACTTGCCTTCCACTCAGAGGATAATGGTACGCAGGGATCTGAAGTTTGATGAGCAAAAAGCTATGCACTTATCACTTGAGAGGGAGCTCAAGTTGTATACAGAGGAGGAACTTTCAGTTCCCTAGGAGGAGGAGCCTCAGATTGATGTGGAGTAGCCACATGTAGAGGATTCGGGAGTGGAGACATCCACTCATCCTAATACTTCCAGAGATGGGTAGAAACATTCAAGGGAAGTTGACATGTCGATGTTGGATGTGCAGAAGAATGTGGGACAACGATCTTCTCAGCACAAACAGAGGAGGTCACCCGAGTGGTACACTGGGTACATGGCCCTAGTTGGGGAGTGTGTAGATACCAAACCTTCTTCATTCGAGGAGGCAGTGCAGTAGCCAGTCTGGGTTGATGCAATGGTAGAGGAGTACGACTCTATCATTTGGAACAGTGTGTGGGATGTTGTCTAAAGGCCTCAGGGAAAGTCAGTGGTGAGTTCTAGATGGCTTTACAAGGTAAAGCAAGCAGCTGATGGCAATGTTGAGAAACATAAGGCAAGGTTTGTTACCCGGTGTTTCTCACAAGTCGAGGGGATCGACTACAATGAGACTTTTGCTCCTGTAGCAAGGCACTCATTGATTAGATCGATGTTGGTACTATCAGCTCAGATGGGGTGGAAGATCCACTAGATCGATGTGAAGACAACATTCTTCTATGGGAAGATTGAGGAGGAGGTGTACATTGAGTAGCCAGAAGGTTTCGAGACCTTCAATCATGAGTCGCATGTGTGAAGACTCAAGAGGCCTTTGTATGGGCTGAAGCAAGCACCCCATGCTTGGTACACCAAGATCGATAGCTATTTCACCAGGTTGGGGTTCACCAAGAGTGAAGCAGGTGTGAACCTTTACCACATCATGGTAGAAGGTAAACCATTGATCATTGTTCTTTATTTCGATGATCTAATTTTGACAGGTGATAATCAGCTGATACAGTCTTGCAAGGAGGACCTTGCAAGAGAGTTCAAGATGAAGGACATGGGCCTGATGCACTACTTTCTAGGCATGGATGTGTGGTAGAAAGATGGTAAAGTATTTGTGTCTCAAGGCAAGTATGCCAATGAGATACTCAAGTGCTTTCACATGGAGAAGTGCAAGCCCATGTAGACTCCTCTAGTTGGGAACTGGAGGAAGGAGGATGCTACTTCAGGTGAGGTAGTAGCTGCTACTATTTATCGGCAGCTGGTGGGTTCACTTATGTATTAGGTGAACACACAACCCTACTTATGCTTTGCAGTGAACCAGTTGAGTCAAGCTATGGTTCAGCCTACCAAGTTGTTTTGGAAGGCAACAAAGCATGTGCTGAGATACGTCTGAGGCACATCTTGTTGGTATTATGACACAGGTTTGGCACTATGAAACAGATGTTGTCCTTGATGGAAACTTACTCAGCAAATCACTCAGATGACACTTCAGACTCACAGGTACTCAAAATAAAAGAAAATAAGGTATACGCAGGTTCCCATTGACAAAGCCACGTATACACACGGGATATCCGACTAAAAGGTGTGTATGCATATACACACACTTTCATGCATAGAAAAACATGTACAGTTTGAAAAACTTGGTTTTTGGTCCTTGGTATTTGGACCTCTGGTTTTTGGACCATGTTATCTCGTCCGAAGTGTTGAACACAGGTATTTGGACCTAGGTATTGGTTCTAAGTCGTTTTGGATCATGGTATTGAGCAAGGCCTAAGACTATAAAAGGGGAAGGAGTTCATTAGCCAAAGGCACTCAAGTATTGAATATCTTATGAAGAGCAAGATCTAGAAAAATGGTCGTTGGGATATTGTGCATAGCTAGATCTGAATCAAGGAGGAACCTGAGTGCTAGAAGAAGGATAATTTCTATTGATAGGTCAAGATCTTAAGGCTTGAAAAAGTATCTTTGTGTGATTTTGATATTTTATATTTGGCACATGACTTGATCTGTAAATCTGATGATCTGGCTATAACTGATGTCTAATAGTTGAAATGGATAAATTATCTTTTACAGATTTGTACGCAGGTTCAGCATAGCAAAGGCACGTATACACTTTGGTTTGGTAATTCAAACTAGTGTATATGCAGGTTTTCCTTAATATAACAACGTATCCATGCAGGTTCTACATATTGAAGTAGTGTACGTCTCATAAAATATGTTTTAGCTACTTATGTTTATTGCTGCAGTGTTCTGGGTTCAGGATTGGTTTCTGGTTACTGTTACTGTATTCTGGTTACAACATTCAGAAAAGTGATTGTTTGATTTAGTTTTTGGTTAGGGCAAAGAAGATTGTTTGATGCAGATATATTTCATGTTTGATTGATGTTATTAATGGATCTAGTCTGAAAATTTATGAAACGTGGTCACTGGAAGAAAAGAGAAGGTAGTAGCCTTCTTTAGGTCAGCACCTATGTACTAGTACATCAGCTAGTATAAGAGCTAAGAGGGTAGTAGCTCCCTTCCAGGAGAAGCTAGAGAACAAGAGAAGGTGGTAGCCTTCTGCAGGTAGAAGCCTACGTACTGGTATAAGACTGCACCAATACAAAAATATTGTAAAAAGAAGTTTCTTATTAAAAGAAGATAGAGACAAATTGCAGCAGGTGGTTTTCACCCACATTGGGTTTCCACCTTATATCTTGTGTTCATGTGTGTGATTTCCTGTACTATTCACTGCACTTGATTATTGTTTTATGGTTCTGATACACAGATTAAGATCAGCTAACTAAATTAGAAGTCTGCAAGACATACACAGTTTTCTCTAAACACAGTTGTGTATATACACATGTTTAATTAACAGAAGTAGCGTATATCAATTTTTTTATGGAAATGAAAAAATTTTAAATTGATAATACTAATTCCCCCCCCCCCCCTCAGTATTATTTCCAACAATTGGTATCAGATCAGATCCTTCAGAAGAAGCTTGATCACTTGAAGGAACATCTATCATCATGAGCAGCTACGAAAAAGAGGCATCCATCAGGCCACCAATCTTTGATGGGAGCAACTTCTTCTATTGGAAGGTAAGAACCACAGCCTATCTTCAATCTCTTGGTACAGAAGTTTGGCATATCATAGAAGGAGGATACACATTCCCATCAACAACTCCTACAAATACAGTTGGTAAAAAGTATGTATGAAACAAATGCAAAAGTTGTCAATACTCTATTGGGGAGTCTATCTCAATCATAATTCGTCAAGGTTATGCAGCTCAAAACCGCCAAAGAAATATGGGACAATATCTTTCTAAGCTATGAAGGAGATGATGAGGTAAAACATGCAAAACTACAATCTCTCAGAATTCAATATGAAACTCTTAGAATGCACAATGATGAAAGTGTGGCTAATTATATCTTACGTATAGATGAGATTGTTAATCGCATGAAATACTTGGGTGAAGAGATAAAAGAAGTTACTTTAGTTGAAAATATTTTAAGATCTTTGTCCTCTAAGTTTGAATCAAAAGTTTCTGCCATAGAAGAAAACCAGAATCTTCAGAGTATTACCATGTCACAACTGCACAGAATCCTATCTGCTTTCGAAATGAGAAAAGGGGGTCCACCAGAAATTAGAGAAGCCGCATTCAAAACTTCAAAAGGAGAATACAATGAGTCAGGACATACGTCAGAAGGAGAGGAATAATCAAACTTTGTCAAGAACCTTCAATGGGGCTATGGAAGATTCAGAGGTAAGCTACCTTTCAAATGCTTCTCTTGTGGGAGAGTTGGTCACTATGCTGCCAAATGTCCTCATAAAGATAAGCTTGATAAAGGTAAGGAACCAGTTAAATGGAATAGAAAATAGAATGTAAGTAAGAAGAGCTATTATACACATCAAGACAGCGATGGACTTTCAAATAGTGATGAAGATGAACATAGTATTGATTATAGACTTTTGATGGCTTTTGAAGATGATGATTTCTTGGATGCTATAGATGAAGATGATCTCTATGAAGAAATTTCTAAACTTAAAATTTGTTTAGAAGAAAAGAGTATGATTATATATACTCTAACATTTCAACTTGCTGAAGGGAAAAACACAATCAAAAGTTAGAATGTGAAATTGTGGGACTTAGAAAAGATATTGAGAAAACAAAATATCTTAATCTTAAATTTGCTAAAGGATCTAAAACTTTAGATGAGATTATCAAAGTGTATTGATCTCCTCTAATCAAGACAGGTCTTGGATATATTGAAGAAGCATCTCAAGCACAGAAGCCATCCACCTCCAAAAGTTATATTGGTGCAGCAAGGAGAAGTGAACAGGTCGACAATCGTCAGCAAAGGCTTAAAGCGGATCACCAGGTAAATCAGGGTCAATCTACTTCAAGGATGAACATAAGCTACAACCAACCATAGGTAAATAATTCTCAATTTGCCTCAAGAATGAATTTCAATGGAAACTACAATCACCTGGTCAGTAGATTTGATAATCGCAGGAATTTCTTTAATGGCCAATGCTTCTCATGTCATAACTTTGGACACAAAGCTACTCAATGTGTTGCCTACAAGACCATCATGACTAGAGAAGCACGAAATCAAAGGAGTGTGACTGGGATCATGAAGAGTACCTACAATAATTTTTCTGCTCTTGAAAATGAAATAGAATGCTCTATTTGTAACAACTTTGGTCATGAAGATTCTGAATGCAAGAGTAAGTTTTGGCAAACATCTCAAAAGGAGCAAGCTTCTTTGGGTCCCAAAACATGGAGAAAGAAAGAACCACAACCAGAAAGATTTGGTATAGCCTTATATGTGGAAGGATAGGAAAATCAATGGTACATCAACAGTGGATGCTCGAAACATATGACAGGTGATAAAGAAAAGCTTCAGTCATATAGTGCCTTAGAAAAGGAAAGGAAGGTCTCATTTGGAAATGACACCCCTGCACTTATAAAAGGTAAAGGTTCTGTTCTTTTGAAAGAAAAATTCAAAGCTGGAAATGTTATGTATGTTGATGGCTTAAAGCATAATCTATTGAGTGTTAGCCAAATCTGTGATCAAGGAAATGAGGTAATATTTCAATCAAATGGATGTATTGTTCGTGAGCTTGATATAGGAGAAATGGTGATCAAAGGCATAAGAACTCCAAATAATCTATACATACTCAGGGGAGGACATCAAAAATGCTATCTAAGCAAAAATGATGAACATTGGCCATGGTACAGAAGATTGGGGCATCTAAGCTTCCCTCAGATAAGGAAAGCATGCAAATATCCGGTTGTTCGTGATCTTCCTGACATCAGAATTCCAAACAATACAATATGCAAATCATGTTAGTTTGGTAAGCAAACAAGAACATATTTCCCTGAGAAGGAAGGATCAGCTGGTAAGCCAATTGAACTTGTCCATACTAATTTATGTGGTCCATCAAGGAAAAAGTCACCTCGTGGAGAAGAATACTTTATATTGTTCATTGACGACTTTTCCTTGATGTGTTGGATAAGACTTCTAAAGCATAAATACGAAACTTTTGAAAAATTCAAAGCTTTCAAAGCCTTGGTTGAAAATGAATCAGATCGCAAAATCAAATGCCCCAGGTCTGATCGAGGAGGGGAATTTACCTCAGATGAATTTTTCGACTTTTGTGAAGAACATGGAATAAGAAGGGAATTCTCTACTGCAAGGACTCCTCAACAAAATGGAGGGGTGGAATGGATGAACAGAACAGTTCAATAGATGGCTCATGCTATGCTTGATGAGCCTGGAACTCCTGCAACCTTTGGGGTGAAGCTACATTTGTTTCCATTACTATTCTCAACAAAACAAACATTCGGGTAAACAACACTCAAACTCCTCATCAACTTTGGTATGGTAAGACTCCTATTGTTAAATACTTCAAATTTTTTGGAAGCAAATGTTACATCAAAAGGACTGATGAAAATCTTGGCAAGTTTGAGCCTAGAGCAGATGAAGGCATTCTCCTTGGTTACTCTTTCCAAAGTAAAGGATATAAGTGTTACAATAAAAGACTTGGAAAAATTGTTGAAAGTATTGATGTGGTGGTTGATTAAGCAGGCGACAATCCAAAGCACATAAAAACTGAAGAGTGGGAAGAAGATGAGGATTATCCTTCCACATCAAATCAAACTAATGTTGAAGAAGAAGAAACAAATGAAACACTAGAAGATCAGATAACGATACACGAAAAGACTCCATCCAGATATGTTCATAAAAATCATCCAGAGACTCAAACTTTGGGACAGAAAGAGGCAGGTGTACAGAGAAGAAGAACTATTATAGAAGCTTCAAGCTATCTAGCATTAATTTCCTCCATCGAACCACAAAATGTTCATGAAGCATGAAAGATGAATGCTGGGTCAAGGCCATGAATGAGGAACTTGAGCAGATCGAAAAGAATAACACTTGGGAATTGGTTCCTAAACCTAATGATAAGAATGTCATAGGGACCAAATGGATATTAAAAAACAAGCTGAATGAAAATGGAGATGTTATTAGAAATAAGGCT
Source organism: Pinus taeda (assembly GCA_000404065.3). Classification (NCBI taxonomy): domain Eukaryota; kingdom Viridiplantae; phylum Streptophyta; class Pinopsida; order Pinales; family Pinaceae; genus Pinus; species Pinus taeda. The sequence goes on along the minus strand of APFE030747650.1, from coordinate 7,904 downwards.
AGACTTGTTTGTAAAGGGTATGCTCAACAAGAAGGATAGACATTGAAGAAACTTTTACACTGGTTGCTAGACTTGAAGCCATAATAATGTTCCTTGCTCTTTCTAGCTTTCAGAATTTCTAAGTATATCAAATGGATGTGAAATCTGCCTTTCTAAATGGAGACTTAGAACAAGAAGTGTATATTGAGCAACCAGATGGATTTATCCTTCGAAATGATCCAAAACTTGTATGCATACTCAGAAAGGCTCTTTATGGTCTTAAACAGGCTCCAAGGGCTTGGTATTATCATCTAGACAAATACCTCCATCAACAAGGTTTTTCAAAAGGATCAAGAAATAGTAATATATATATAAAAATTGACAATGATAAATTTCTAATACTTGTTGTGTATGTTGATTATATCATCTTTGGTAGCAACGAAGAATCCATGAGTCAAAACTTTGCCTTGGTGATGCAAAAAGAATTTGAAATGTCCCTTCTTGGTGAGATCACATATTTTCTTGGTTTATAAGTCTAACAAAACAAAGATGGCATATTTCTATCACAAACCAAGTACCTCAAGTAGATGTTGAAGAAATATGGCATGGAAGATTCGAAACCAGTATGTACTCCTATGGTAATAGGATGTAGCCTCAACGCAAATGATGAGTCAGCAACAGTACATCAACCAACCTACAGATCTATGATTGGTAGTCTGCTCTATTTAATAGGTACCCGACCAAACATCATGCATGAAGTGGGAATAGTTGGAAGATTCCAGGCAAATCCAAAAGAAGCACACCTTCAGGCAGTTAAAATGATTTTCAAATATCTTCAAGGAACACAAAACTATGGCTTATGGTATCCTAGAGATACAAATCTCACACTTCATGCATATACAGATGCAGATTGGGTGGGAAGCGTAGATGGAAGAAAAAGCACTAGTGGTGGTGCATTCTTTATGGGTTCCATATTAGTATCTTGTTTCAGCAAGAAACAAAGTTCAATTGCTTTATCTACAACTGAAGCAGAATATGTGGCTGCTGCATCTTGCTGCACACAACTCCTTTGGATGATGCAAACATTGCAAGACATTCAAATCACTTGTACTCCACCCATCTCCATTTTGTGTGATAATACAAGTGAAATCAATGTTTCAAATAATCCAGTCATGCATTCAAAGACCAAGCACATACCTATCAAATATCATTTTCTCTGGGAACAAGTACTTGAACAAAAGGTCAAATTGGAGTATGTTCCTTCCAAGGAACAGGTTGTTGATATATTCACCAAACCACTGCCCAGGGAGACATTTGAATACCTTAACAGAAGCTAGGAGTAGTTGATGCATCATCTTGTTGTTGACACTTATTTGTTTCAGAGAAAACTGGTTATACACGAGTCTCATGAAGGGCATCCACGTACATACGTCAGTTTCTATGGATACAGTCACGTATATGTTGGTTTGAATAATATCAGTGGGCTACACTCAGAATGAAAAGAGTTTTATGTGGGTTTGATCATTTGGAACAGGTTCAGGGGGAGCATATACTTCTAATAGTGCATTGCTGGCATTACTAGAAGATCTTGGTACAATTTCACAGTTGTTTTTGATTCAGGTGGAACAAGTGTAGAGGGAGATCATGGTTGTTGGTCTGGAAGATGATTGATAGATGCTACTAATGATAGTTGCTGATGACTATCATTGTCTTGTCTTAGATATTTAATCTCTATGTCATGTATTTCTTTTATTATCAAGGTCATGTATCGACCTCTCTTGTTTCCCCACTATGCCTAGGATGGATGATGTAATGTTCTTGTTTTATCATGTATAAAATTTTGGTGTATTCCCACTTGGTTGGGTGGATGAGTCAATCTTGGTATATCCCCACTTGGTTGGGTGGATGAGTCAATCTTGGTATATCCCCACTTGGTTGGGAGATGGATGTATGAATGAGTCTTTGGTGATAGGAAGATCATTTATGATGTATAGATTCATGTTCTTCTTGTAGAACATCTTTTTACACACCTTGCTTACAGTCAGGAGGAGCACGGACAACACTCCTCAGTAGATCAAAGAACTCAGCATGTACTCAAGGGGAGCATAACCCTTTTCCCTTGATGACAAAGGGGGAAAGTGACTTGGGGTTTCCATCAAGTCCAAAGGGCGAGACTATTGGCATTATGACATAGGTTTGGCACTATGACACAGGTGTTTTCCTTGATGGCAACTTACTCGGCAAATCACTCAGATGACACTTTAGGCTCACAGGTACTTAGAATAAAGGAAAAGAAGGTATACGCAGGTTCCCATTGACAAAGCTGCGTATACACGTGGGATATCCGACTAAAAGGCATGTATGTGTATACATGCACTTTCATGCACAGAAAAGCGCATACAGTTTGGAAAACTTGGTTTTTGGTCCTTGGTATTTGGAACTATGGTTTTCGGACCATGGTATCTCGTCCGAAGTGTTGAACTCTGGTATTTGGACCCAGGTATTGGTTCTAAGTGGTTTTGGACCATGGTATTGAGCAAGGCCTAAGACTATAAAAGGGGAAGTAGATCATTAGGCAAAGACACTCAAGTATTGAATATCTTATGAAGAGCAAGATCTAGAATACTGGTCATTGGGTCATGGTGCATAGCTGGATCTGAATCAAGGAGGAACTTAAGTGCTAGAAGAAGGATAAGTTCTATTGATATGTCAAGATCTTAAGGCTTGAAGAGAAGTATCTTTGTGTGATTTTGATCTTTTATATTTAGTGCATGACTTGATCTGTAAATCTAATGATCTGGCTATAATTGAGGTCTGAATAGTTGAAAAGGGTAAATTATCTTTTACAGATCTGTACGTAAGTTCAGCATAGCAAAGGTGCGTATACATGCTAGTTCGGTAATTCAAAACAGCATATACGTAGGTTTGCCTTAATAACACATCGTATGCACATAGCTTCTACATATTGAAGTAGTGTACGTCTCATAAAATATGTTTTAACTACTTCTGTTTATTTCTGCAGTGTTATAGGTTTAGAATTGGTTTCTGGTAACTATTACTATATTCTGGTTACAACATTCAGAGAAGTGATTGTTTGATTCAGTTTTTGGTTGGGGCAAAGGAGATTGTTTGATGCAGATATATTTGATGTTTGATTGATGTTATTAATGGATCTAGTCTGAAAATTTATGAAACATGGTCCCTGGAAGAAAAGAGAAGGTAGTAGCCTTCTGTAGGTCAGCACCTACGTACTAGTACATCAGCTAGTACAAGAGCTAAGGGGCTAGTAGCTACCTTCCAGGAGAAGCTGGAGAATGAGAGAAGGTGGTAGCCTTTTGTAGGTAGAAGCCTGCGTACTGGTATAAGACTGCACCAATACAAAAATATTGTAAAAAGAAGTTTCTTATTAAAAGAAGATAGAGATGAATTGCAGCAAGTGGTTTTCACCCACATTGGGTTTCCACCTTATATCTTGTGTTCATGTGTGTGATTGCCTGTACTGTTTACTGCACTTGATTACTGTTTTTGCTTCTCATACACAGATTAATATCAACTAACTAAATTAGAAGTCTACAAGACATACGCAGTTTTCTCTAAACACAGTTGTGTATATACACAGGTTTAATTAACAAAAGTAGCGTATATCAATTTTTTCATGGAATGAAAAAAATTTAAATTGATAATACTAATTCACCCCCCCTCTCAATATTATTTCCTACACATCTCAGTTTGGATTGTGGTACAAACAGATAGAGGGAGTGAAGCTTCAGGGCTTCACAGATGCGGATTGGGTAGGGAGTCCATTAGACCAGAAGAGTACTTCTAGAGGAATGTTCAACCTTTGTTCAGCTGTAGTTTCCTGGTACATCAGGAAACATAGATTAGTTGCACTTAGCTCAGCAGAGGTTGAATACATGGCTGCTAGTCAGGTTGCATGTGAGGCCATTTGGATGTGGGAGATTCTAGTGGGATTGTTTGGTTAGAGGATGTATCCTATAGTGATCTACTGTGATAACTAGAGTTGTATCAAACTCTATGAGAATCCATTTTTTCATGACAGGCCCAACCACAATGATATATGGTACCACCATCTTCGAGACTATGTGGTCAAGAGGATCATGTTGTTGTTGTATGTTACGACCGAGGAATAGGTTGTAGATATTTTGACGAAGGCATTGTCAAAATGCAAGTTTGAGTTCCACAGAGGTAGGATTGGGGTTACTGATAATCCCTTTCTTATTGAGAGGAAGTGTTGAAAATAGCAACAAGAAATGCTAAAAATAGCACTGCTGTAAATAGCAGTTCAGCTAGTGTTGAACATAGCAGCAAGGAATGAAAATGGAAGTGCTAAAAATAGAATTCTATAAATAGAATTTTGGGATACCTTCCTATTTTAGTTAGTCCCTAAACTAAAATAGTGAAGCAAAATTCGAATTTGATCTTAGTAGCTGTTTGTAAAATAAATAATTAATTCACCATGAGTTAATTAGTTAAGGAAAATCAAACATGAAGTCTATGTGGGGACATGCAACAGCTTCTCCATTAATTGAGCAATTTATCCATCAGTTAAAGAGATAAGTATGGGTTGTAATATTGAGTTGTAAATAGTTGGCTCAGTTAACCGAGTCAAGTCGAGTTAGATTAATTCAAATAGTTTGTTGAATTAATGTGAGTTCAGTTAGTTAATGCATGCATGCATGTAACTATTGTGCTTCAGATAACTGAATATTCTCTCATAAATAACTCATGCATGTCAATTTAGAGAGAGACCTAGTTGAGATCAGATGGAGGGGCAGTGTACTATCAGTTGCTAGAATATTCCATTGTGAATATTCCTTGCATGTAGAAGGAATTATTTCCTTGATGATTGTGCAATTACTTCTTCAAGTTTTGTGAGTGTGATGAGGCCAATTCACACATGTGGCTTCACTGGACCCCAAGAAAAACTGTGCAAGGAAATAGGAGGCTTGGAGGGCTTGAGGAGGACATATACAATGTCTATTTAGTATGTGAGTTGTATTTTTTGATTACAAAGAGAGAGGATAGCTTGAGAGCTGATTCATTTTGTAACTTGAATAAGATTTCCACTTGTATGATAATACAGAGATTGGGGTTTTAGGCTGAGGCTTTCCCCGGGTTATTTCTTCTGTGTTATGTGTGATTGATTTCTCATTCTCAGTTATATGTGTTCTCTTGATCTTGCTCAATTCAATTAAGATTCTACGAAGTGTTGTAGAAGTATATCTTGTATTGTGTTTTAGTATATTGCATAATCTATTGATATACAGTGGGAATTTCTACATTGAGTCATTGTATCAGTTTAGGAGTCCACACCATGAGTTATTCACCTTTAAAGTAGTTCTTTCTTTCAGTCAACCTTGATATCCACTCATACATCTTGATAGGAAATGAAGTGAAGAAAAATTCATATTGGTCTGTAAAAATATACTTCTCTAACTAAGCTTCGACTGTCAAACAAGGGTTTATGTTTTCTTGATCCACAAATTTTCACTCTTTTAGTTATATCCAGTCTTGAATTTATTTCTTCGGTAGGTGCCACATCCAAATATCCTTCAAACATATCCTGGTCCTAGCAACATAACCATTTGGTGGATTGGTTTATGTTGACCTGGTTTCCATCTATACTACACACCAACAAAACCCTCAATCACTGGTCCTTTTGGAAATGACCTGCAAGCAGATCACAGCCTCACCAGAAGTGACTACGAGAGGATGTAGAACCAAGTTTCTACAGCCTTGAAGGATGTCAATAGGTGGTATCATTATGTTCTTTTATTCTTAACATTCATAAATTACTTCGCCACATTGCATTAATCACCTAAGCATATCATATAAAAACATAAACCATCATTGTGTTGAAAGCAAATGCAAATTTAATAACTAAAACTCTAAAACAAATACTAAGAAAATATACACATGAAGACACCAAATTACCATGGTTCACCCCTATGTGGGGCTACATCCACAATAGCTATTGCTTCATATAACAAATATTTGTACAACAAATAGTTCTTGGCCTATGCACTAAGCTCCAAGATGTCTGTGCACTCAAATGCAAAGTGTCTCATTCACTACAAAACTATAGATCACAATAATAAAATCATAACACTTGATCTGGATCCAAATATAGAAAGGACTATTCATTTTTTATTAATTTACCTTATATAAACTATTACATCAATGGGTTACATCATTAAAATACCATGGTCCAAAACCATTGATCCCTTACAAAAATATTGTGCTTTTACAAAAATGAGGGGCTTTAACCCACCTCGAAGCCCATATACTGTGTGGTACATCTAATTTTTCTCCACTGCACTGTCCACTTCGCGCTCCATTGCACGCTCTTCCCCACAAAATGCAGAGCCTTTTCCAAAATCTAGGCCAAGTTGGGCTATGCCCAACAATCATCTACTTTTTACCTGGGTCAGATATTAGTCATACTCTTTGAGTCCTCTCGAAGGGTGTTGCATGGCTAATAAGGGAACTTGCACTGAGTTCATAGCTAAAAGGGCTAGGAAGCAGGTCGCTAGTATAAGTTTCCCACCGCCAACTACTTTGTACTTGGTTTGCATGTGGATATTTTTTTGGATATCTTTAGTTTGTGTTGTTTGGTCTGAGTCAGTAGTCTTAGTCTTAGGTTGTTTGGACTAACATAATTGTATTAAATTATAATTTTTCACCCTAGATGAACATAGTCGTCGACACTCTCATCGTATTCTTGGTTTTCTTCCTGAACGAGGTGTACTATCTACCCCTACATGTAGAATTCCTATTGGTACTCAAGACCCTGACTCACCCATAGTTGTGGAGTCTATACCTGGTCCTTCTAGTAGTGATCTTGTTTCTATTGAAATTGTGGTGGATGATTCTACTGCTCTTGGAAATCCACCTTTGATCGATCCATTAGGACCTTAGTTATTCCAGATGAGCTCTGACTTTTCTACACCTTCTTATACCTTGTTACCGTTGTTTGTTGTTTATCCTACAACATAATCTGACTCTTCTCTACCTTTTGCATCGGTTGTATCAGCTACCATGTAGTCTTTGCCACCACTTAGTGTGGCCCCATCCATTCCTTCATCCACACCCCTCACTTCTTCTTGGAAAATTCCACCTGTTTCCTCTATAACTCCTCTAAATTTCCCTCACGCGTCTATGCCTACTCCATTTTCTATGCCGACCATGTGTGTTAATCCTAGTCAGCTAGTAAGGTCAAGATTCATTTCTCCTTCCTTCTCTCAACCCATTATTCATGTCCCTCGGTTAGGTATAGTTACTTCAGGAAATCCATGGGGGGGTTCACCATTGGTTCCTAGTCAAGTTGGGGGCAATGTAGCTTCTAATATGTCACAATCTTGGTACAGTTCACTCTTTAGAGGTACGCCACCTAACAACATCTTTCCGGGGGGGCTAGTTTACATGGGGGAAATTGTACTTCTAGTACCATCACCCACATAGATTATCCTCCTTATGTCGGTCCTACTACATAGAGTGGCACTTATTTTACTCATAGGTACAAGCCCATGAGAATTCACGCTCTTAGGGGTCCTTTGCTCTCCGAGGGCACATAACTTGGGGGCCAATATCCATTTACCATTCATTCTAGCCCACATTAGCCTTATGTTAGGGAGAACCCTTTCCTTCACTAGCAAGTGAGTCATTCTACTCCTTATATGGGGGGCACAAGGTTGGTCATGGGCTTCTCCTACCTATGACCCATTTAGCCAACTCCACAATTGGTTCTTATCCTCTCTTAATTTACCAGATTTGGAAAAGTTGACGAATGACCCTGTCTGATCCGGATTTAAACAGGAACGCAACAAAATACAGAGATAACCATATACACAAAGATGCAGTGGAAATAATACTTCATTTCATTAATGGAAAACACTGAAATATGC
>APFE030747629.1:0-54254 GCA_000404065.3 Pinus taeda | reverse complement strand
TTGTTGTGGTGTAACCCTGGTAGGTTGTGGAATGCTAGGAGAAACAACACTTCCATCTTTATAGTTGTGAAAGGTATGCTTCATAATTTTGCTTTCCAATATGTCACAAAGCCCTTTTTCTCTTTCCAATTGTTTTGGTGTTGCTCTAAAGAAGGTGTTGCTCTTTGTATCCTCATAATGTGCTATCATTTCCTCCGTGAAAATTGACCACGTAACAAGTCTTTTACGAGAACAAAGCCCTTTATACCATAAAAATTGATCCATTTCTAAATATGAAGATGCAATACATACCTTTTGTAACAGTTGTACACCATGTAGATCAAAATATTTCTCCATCTGACGTATCCAATTTACCGGATCCTTGCCATCAAACTTCCTCATCTTGCTTTTTCTTGATTTTAGGAGCACGATCTTGAAATGACTGTAACTTTGTACTTTCAGATCTTTAAGCTCTGAAACTACGACCTGTAGTATTCCTCTGTGTCCTCTTTCCAATGTCACCAGTCTAACCCCAATTGGATTCTCCAATGAAGAGTTATGCCAAATCTCCCACAGTGACCTGATTATAGACTAATTCAGTAGAGCAAACTTGTACGACGTGCCACGTGTCACTGTTTCAACCTTTGACTCTGAAAAATATATAAATGAACACTACAGCTCGTCCTCTTTCTATACCTTCTTACGAAATTTCAATCCGATGCTCAGAAAGAAAGTTATGACGATTTTCCCCAGGTCACCTGTTTTGAGTGTAATTCAGGAGTCTGCAAAAAGGCCAACTTCCTCAGATCATATCTCCGAAAATATCCCGCGACATGCTCTGAAATTCGGACCACAAGTTTAGCGCCAAGTCTTCTCAAATGGTTTTTTTTTGCGACTTCGGAAACGTCACAGAAAAAAAGTTATAGCGAAAATGCCATGATGACCTGTTTGGAGCAGCGAAACCCTAGAATCCAAAGCTCTGATACCAAATGTTATGAAACCAGCTCAAGAAAAGATAGAAAAGATAGATCAAAAACTTAGAATTCAGCCTCTTCGAGGGGGAAACCTCCTTTAAATTACATAAATGAACAATTCTTGGATGATACAAATGAAAAGACCTCCTTTCTATATATAGGAGTCTAAGGGGTCATAACATAACCAGAGCCGACATAACAATAATAATGTAAGGGCACAATAATAATAATAGTGGGCTTCTTTTTTCCAAAGAAAAAAACGGTAACTTTTTATTAAAAATATAATAAAGGAAGTTACACCAGCTTAAACGAATAAGACAAGGCTCAAGCCGCCAATCTGGGCTCTTTGAGCTTTACACGTTTAACGCATCGTTAGGAGACTAACGTGCACATAGAAAGGGAGAAAAGAGAAAGAAGAGATACAGAAGAAAAAGGAGGAAGAAAAGGACAGCTATGTCAAGATTTCCGCCCCTTTTTCTTTTCAACCTTGCGCCACTCTCCTTGAGTGGGCTCGATCGGAACAATGACCAAATGAGACTCGGTTTTCTGCAATCCTGTTTCCTTATCAGAATCTGATGAGTCAAAATGATGTTGCCGTTTATTACCCCCCATACCATGGTCCGTGCTTGTCAGCACAGCCTGTTCGTGTTGAGTCTCTGTCTGATTTGTATGAAGCTGTGGTGTCTTCTGATCTGATGAGTTTTCCTTCTGGTCCCCTGTTTCATCATTCTCTGTAGTGGTATCATCATCTTCTCCTTCTGTTTCTTCATCTTCTTTGTTCGAAGAGGCTTTCTTTTCTGTTGCATTCTTCTTCATTAGCTCATCAATATTCTGCCAACCCTTTGGCTTCCTTTGCTGTGGCTTGTTCTTGTTCTGGCTTTTGCAAGCGTTGAGCAAATGCCCTGTTTGTTGACATCCCCTACATCTGAAAGCTGTGTTCTCATAGTCCGGAGCTTGTTTCCATCGTGTGTTGTTGAAGGTTAAGATGATGCTTTCAGGTAGCCCTTTGCTAAGGTCTACCTCAACGCATATCCTAGCAAAAGTAAAAATGCCTTTTATGTGTCTCTCTGGATCAACCTTTAGCATTCTTCCAAGGGTATTCCCAATAACTGATAGGGTGTTATGATGCCAAAAATGTATTGGCAGGTTGTGCAATCTAACCCATACAGGCATCCTTGTTACCACCAAAGTATTGGGGTCGAACTCTGGGAACCATGGGGTAATAAACAGACCAGCATTGCCCCAGAACCATGGCCCTGCACTAAGGATTTTTTCCTTTTCTTCTTCTGTGTAGAAATTTACAATAAAAAAACCTTTAGAGCACAGATTGATTTGACAATTTTCTGTCCAGGTCGTGTGTATCCATTGATACAACGCATCGGTTTTGGGCCAAAAACCGTTAAATCTGCAAATAACAGCGTTTTTTATTAGATCTGTAAAAATATATTTTACCTCTGGTAAGTCCAGCGATATGGAAGGGTTTTCTGGGGCTTGGTCCACGATGTACTGCCCTGGAGGAGTATGGGCAACTGTAGGTTCTTTCCCTTTCGGGGAACCTTTCCCTTTTGCTGCATCACAATAGGAGCCTGTAGATTTTGAAGATGCTCCCTTAGATCCGCCCCTCAATCTGTGAGTGAGGACAATAGTTGAGTCCTTTGCAACCTTGTAATGTTGAAGAGAAAACTGATCCTGCATGCATTGCCCAGAAAAAATTAATATTTGGGTTGAGACTGGAACTCCTAGTTTGTCTTGGATCTCTCCTTTTAGATCCATTACATTCATTTTGTCCCAGATCTGCATGCAAGCGTGACTGCCTGCAGTTGTTTTAATGAAGATTTGCATTGGAAACACGCTCTCTGCTATGTCCAGGTCCTGTTCTTTGCCTTTTTGATCTAGATCTGGCAAAACCCCAAGTTGTTTTTTCCTGGATCGCTTCAGATCTGATAGATCCGCCTTTTTATTCCAGCCCTTTTCCAGATCTGGAGTGTCGTTGTCCAGAACGAGATCTCTGCTGTGGAAATCTCCCACAAGCCTATCGGTGACTGCTGGCCCTCTGACAGAGAGAAGCTGCAAGAGGAGAAAAGCCCGGATCTGCATAAATGTTAGCAGGGTATCCGTCAGATACCATGGGGTCGAAACCATACTTCCCCCCCAGGCTTTTGATTCGTCTCTCCAAATCCAGCAAATGGCGGGGGCGGTATTGTTATCCATGGACAGGGCATTTGCGCAGGAGCCGCCATCACAAGCCCGCGGCCAAGAGCAGGGGACCGACCCCGGAAAGACCCTTTCAGCGAAAAATGCCATTCGATATCTGAGAAAGATAGCAGAATATGGGAGCCCATCCGTCAAACCTCAAGTCGATCTGCACCAGAAGGCAGATTTTGGATCTGCGGCGGCGGCGCTGAAGCATCGTACTGAAACCCTAGAGCCAAGGGCGACCTCCATCTTTAGTAAAATTCGCTAATTTGATATCTAAGATCTTGCACTACTGTATCAATAATAGTGGGCTTCTATGGGGCACAATAGTAACAATATGGGCACTACATGGGTACATCAATATAATAAGTGGTTTGTACTAATAACAATAAGGGGTGACACTAGTAGTATAGGGGCCTAACAACTTATCTTATTGAGAATGTGTTGTAATGGTTATTATTGTTGTTCCATCCTTGTGGACTATTCTGTAGTATATTAGACAAATATTTCTTCATTTTTTTTATTGTAATGATTGTCGCATCATATTGGGACTATTCCACTGGATGTTAGACAGATCCTTCTACTTCATGTGTGTCTCTTCTTGGGTGGTAATACTACCTCTCACTTAGAGGCTCACTTTTCTCCCCTCTCTATAGTAGAAGAACCTTGACACATTTACAACTGAACACTCACCAGGCACACCTTCTTTCTTTTCGAAGAAACCATTGCATCCCTCTCTCATTCTAACAGTTAGATCCAAGGCATATCTTTGAGATATATGGAAACTGGGCTGATATTCTGGATGGGGCTCCTACACCAAATGGTATGAGATCTAATTAGGACTTCACATTGGGGAGACACCTCGGTTGTCATATTTCCAACATCATCAACAGTGGCGCTAGAAGGAGGGCTAAATGACAAGTTGAGCCTGTTAAATCTGGTTTGAATTTCTTACCTAAAATAGTTCATACTAAGATCTTACTCCCAGGGCGTTTCTCTAATTTTTCTCTTTATCAATTTTCAATTCCCAATTCGCCTCTCTATCACTTGTCCCAGTTCAAGTTTGATGGTGAGGATGGAACATCCATAACCAAGCACATTTATGATTTTCTTAAATTTTGTGAATCTTACGAAATCAATGATGAAGAGTTTTCTTGTCTGCTTTTTTTCCTCTCCCTTGAAGGTCATGTTAATCGATGTTGCTATACCTTGCCACCTTCTTCCATCCATTCCCTTAGTTAGTTCCTCGGGGAGCTTCATCAAGCCTTTGATAGGTATAATTACTGAGATGTTTGTAAAAGAACCAATCTCTTAAGAATGAAGCCTAATGAATCAATTGAGGATTTTTCTGATCGATTCCTTCACCTTTGTTGTGAAATTTCTGAAGAAGACATGAATCATGATTTCTTGAAACAAGAGTTTGAGCGCTTGGTTCTTATTTCTTTACACGATGAACCTAAACCCCCTGATTTTCCTACTTCCTCAACTCTTGTGAGTCATGAGACACTTCTAATTTCATAGGAGGAACCTATTATTCCTTTTTTTCCTTGTCCTCCTCATTTTCTAGTCTCGATGCGGGTGCCTCCTTATGGTGATTGTGAAGTTGAGAAATTTGAAAATCAAATTCTTAATCCACCTTCTCATTCTTCTTCTGTTTCTCATGACTCAGATTCAATGGAGGAAATTTCAGAATGGTTCATGAGGCCCATGGGAAAGACTAACTTCCCCATTTCACAACATGATGTTATCATTCATAACTTTAGCCTCCAATCCAATCTAGATTTATGTCATCCTCTATCATCTACATGCCATGACTCCTTGTACTATGATCCACCTGATCAATCTACTCCACCAGCTAGTCTTTCATACTCACTTGATTTTCGTGTTGCTAGTTCAAATTGATATCAGATACAAAGCAGTCACTTTACACAGGCAGAGGAGTAGGAAGGTGGAGATTCTTTCAATCTTTCTTCTATTTTCAAAAATCGTCCATGCAAAGATGATGTGCTTCCATTCTTGGATGATTTTCAATCTACTAATATTGGTAGTGAATCAAATGTAATTAATTATTTCAATCAATTTGTAGCCGCAGTCAAAAATAATTATAATGATGATGACCTTATTGATGTATACAATCACGAATGCCCAGGTGTATTAGCTAATCTTTTGGTTTCTCATGAATGTTTTACTTTGGATCCAGAATCTGATTTAGTCAAATAATATGTGCTTATCGAAACTTCCTCTTAATCTCACTATCCCTTGTGCTCTACCGTCTGTGATGCATCTACTTGCGATGGGATTACTCCATGTTCTCAAGTCCACCATCTGATGAGTTAACCTCTCAATTGGTACAAGTTGGTGAGATTATCCAAGATGCAGATGAAAACAATCAAATCTGTGGGTACTCTTCCCAACCCTCATCATCTCTTCACTTGCATGAAGACAACTTTTCAAATAAGCTTTCTCATGAAAATTCCTTGATTAATTTATATTTTAATTTACGATCAGAAGATCCTTTTGACTTGAGTAATATGGTCATTGAAGTTGAAGAATCTGGTCAAACTAGTGACAAAGATGGTTGCCATCCGGTGAGAAGTGTTATTATTGAAATCGATGGTAGCAGTTATCCTCACACCATGCACAATCTGGTACAATATTCAAAATGTATTTTTACAATTCTGGAATGTTCCAAGACCTATTAGGGATTCGAGGAACTTCAACTTCTATTGTTGGCTATGTCAAGATCTCGCGACTCTGGTAAGCCGCTCGAGCTAAGCCAAATTTGGTTTCTCCCACACAAACCTTCTCTCTACATGGTTTCACTCGATGTAAATTTTGTTTTGAAAAATGTTTGGTATGTCAGGTATGATCTTTCAAATTTCCAAGATTTTACTTCTAACCGGACTCAAGAATATTTTTTTATTTTATTCATCTTCATGCAAATCTCTCACATCAAACTTGGGTTTGGAATGTGTATCTCTCATAGAGTCATGGAATTGCAAATTCAATCATTTCAAAGACTATATTTGGCTAAAGGAATCATGCCTATCAGAGTCATCTCTTAATAGTTAACTCCTGGTTTTTCTTGCTAATGTTATATTCCAAATCTCCCCCTTCATCTTACCTAAAATCCTATTGAGTAATAATCAATGCTTGAATTATCGCACAAATCAAGTTCTTCTCTGTTCACCATGTCCTAACTAGTCTCATGTATTTGTTGTGCTGACATCCTTTTTAAAGTATTTTCATGATTATGATGCTTGCATATTTTGTCACTAGTTACAAGAAAATGGTTTGTCACATTTGGCTTATGAGGAACTTCGTTCAATTGTTTAGAGCATTCACAAAACTGTTCAAATTGATTTATCCTTGTTTAATCTAATGCTTTAATCAAACCATTTGATCATTATTCTGTCTTTGTTGATTGTCATTAATGTTATCATTTTCCCATCAGTATATCCAATGGTAGTTGTCTCGACATGACTGTTGAATATGATTAGATTTATTTTCCCTCACAATATTTTTCTTATAATCTCATGCCTCTAATTGAAAATCCATTTTTTCAAATATTTCAGGGTTTTCAAAAGGATCATCATGAATTTTAAGATCCAATCATTGAATGGTTGGAGCAATCTTACTCGGAAAGCTCCATTGCAATATACAGGTTTCAACCTTTTCTCGTGCTTGCTAAGTAGGATGATACATAAGAAGGTGCATTCACAAGAAGTATTCGAGGTTTGTCTAATTATGCTTTCCGTCGGAGAGGTAAGAGTCTGAATTAGATGAAAGTAGTGGTTGTGACATACCTTTCTTCCTACAGGCAAGACCTTCAATTTTTTTTTTTTAAGTTATTCAAGATCTCATCTTTTTTCTTGCACATTTCTTTACATTTGTTTTAATCGACCACATGTTTATGATTGTAGGTTAGGAACGGTTACATTGTCTACATTGAAAATTCCATTATATGTGACCCCGACCTTATAGTAGTTAGGTTACGAGTAGGATTAGCTACATCCTATTTTTCCTTATCTTGCAATCATCCCATGTTGTCCTCTTTAGTCTCTCTTGTCTTTTATTATTTTTCTATTGCATTATGCTTTGGTTTAGCATCTTTTCCTTGTCTTATGGTTTTGTTTCCTTGTGTGTGTTTTCTTTCCTTTCATTTTGTTTCTTTGTTTTTCTTCCTTATTGTTTGTCTCGTTTTGTTTTCATCATGTGAATAAGTGTTGTGCCTGGACCTATTTTGGCATCTTAGTTTGTGTGTGTCTGAATTCTAAAGAGTCTTGTGACACTTTAACATTTGGCTAACCTCCAATCCATCTTCCTTGTGTTGGTTATATCTTTTGGTCAATGAAGTTCCGAAAGAAAATAGGATTTTTCCATAAGTAGAGCTTTGGTCCAACTAGGAACTCATTTCTATTATGGAAATCTCATGCCTACACTCGATCTTTATCTTTAAGTGTATTCATGATTATCAACTAGTACAAGCAAAGAAGGGGAAAAATCTAAACGAGCAAACCTAAATCAAAGGTCTCTATATGCTTCTATGAAGGAACAACCTCTTCTTCTCTCAATAAGTTGGGATAACTCTTCCACCCAAAAATAAATAATTGTCTATGCATAGTTCTCTTTAAAATAAATAAATAAAGGTGAAAGAATAGAAAGGCTTCTTGTGCAGAGAGGTGAAGCAAGCAACTCCACGGGGATATTGTCCAGGCTCACTACCAATGGAGAAATTTTTGTGTTCCTTCATGACTCCGCCAAGGTATTTTCAAGACCTGATGGCATTAGAGAAACACCAGAGATTAAAAATTATATTATGAAAAGCTTAAGTTCACAAGCTACACTACCCTTCCCAACTTGAAATGTTGTGATATTTCTTAATATTATTTTGTGTTCAACCGAGAAGGTATAAGGGGGACCGTGTTTATTCATGGGGTAAGTGGGAAGGCCAAAGTAATCTGCACGATGAATCAATACTCCATAAAGAACTAAGGCCTGGCACAGAAGAAGTTAACTAAGATAGAGAAGCTGGAGTTCAACTAGTGTGTCACCAAGTGTTGTAGTTGCTGCAACACCCTCCAAAATTTTGGCTTACACTCAATTTTAGAGCCTTCCTTGGTTTTGTGAATTGTTGTTGCAAACATTAGATCTTATTTCATGAGATTTTTTGTAGTGATTTGATCCCTTTTGCATGTTAGGTAAACTGTCATATTTTTTCTTGTTTGCTTGTCATTCAATGTGTATAAGCCTATTCTAATGGTTTCAAAGGTCCGTCTTTGTGTACATGATTTGTTCTAACTATGTAAAAAAAATTCACATTCATTCACAAAATTTTGAGCATCGTTGCACACGTGTCATCACAGTCACCCCAAATTCTATCTTAAGTGTCGCACTTGTCATACCTAGTCATAAAACCATCACATGGAGGGAAATGATTTTTTTATGTGTTCGGATGATCTATGTTGTCCTGTCATCAAAGTGTTCTAATTGTGTGATCACAATCAAAGTTCATCACATTTCATTACTTATCTCACTGATCCCACACTTAGCCATTTTTGGGGAAAACTTCTCGAATGAGCAACCTAGCCTCATCGAGCCTCTCCTAAGATGTGACTTTCTTTCTTAACACTATGAAATGCGTAGTCCCTACCTCTCAGGACTACTGCACTGTGGATTTTATGTGCCCACGCCCCGA
Source organism: Pinus taeda (assembly GCA_000404065.3). Taxonomy (NCBI): domain Eukaryota; kingdom Viridiplantae; phylum Streptophyta; class Pinopsida; order Pinales; family Pinaceae; genus Pinus; species Pinus taeda. Next base: position 45,407 of record APFE030747629.1, on the reverse strand, counting down.
CCTTGACCTCCAAAATTGCGCAATCATGTCCCTATCCTAGCTTAAATCGTTCCCTTCACACCCTGAAGACTCAAGCTCATCCCTTGAGTCCTTGAACTGCATAGCTGTGTAGTATACCAACCTCCCTTGAATCACAAGACTATGAAGTTGTCTCTCCCAGTGTCCATTCCCTCAACTTGTCTCCACTGGTTCTGGAAACTACGCAATATTGTTCTTCTAACTTGCCTAAGTTGCGCACTATGAAGTCTTAGATCTCAAGCTCTTCCCCGGGATACTCGAACTATGCACTTCATAGTCACTAAGTCCCTCTTCCTAGCCTTTCACTTGTTTCGACCTCAGTTGGTGGATCAGAATGCATCACCTTAGAATAGGGGATTTTCATATCGATGTCATCTCATCATTAGTGAATTGTAGGAACAAGTACCTTATCATGTCATGGAAAGATGATGGAGAAGTAGAAGAAGTAGGGAAGCATCCTTAAAGACTCTCTTGTAGCTAAACTTACAAGTTAATCGATCAAGACAAAGAGAAGGGACACTAGTTTGTGACCACTATCCAAGAATGGAGATCATTGAAGATTTTTCATCACCAAGCCATGTGGAGGTGAAGAGAAAGCATCTTCAAGAAGACATCCAAAACTTAGAAGCAATAGTGACTTGACATTGCCACATCATCAAGCAGTCCATGCTAGCAATGTCATGTCATCAGTGGTCATATGCCACATCATCACTATTGTGGATCATGTATATTGTATTCAAAATGTGTTGTAAAGTGGAAGTACATGGGAAGTCAAACAATCATGAGGGTAGTCAAAGAGTCACCCTTGGTTATGTATACCCCCTCGTTATATGAGCAAAGGACTTTTCACCTTGGATCCTCCTACAAGGCATTAGATGGATAAGGTTGTTCTTTAAGGAGTAAGGAGTGGATCCAATGTTCCACTACTGGAGCTAGTGATGTACATTGTAAACATGTGTCTTGGAACTTTTACTTAATAACAGAAGCCTTCAAGGCTAGCACATTCTTCATGCATGGATTATGAATGTTTGTAATACTATTATGTAGATGTTTGTATTTCATGTTTTCTTTCACATGTTCTAAGATACTTGAACTATTTCAGTTATTTTAGTACTTATCTTATTGATAATGTGTTGTAATGGTTGTTATTGTTGTCCCATCCTTGTGGACTATTCTGCAAGATATTAGACAAATATTTCTTCATTTGTTGGTTGTAACAATCGTCACATCCTTTGTGGACTATTCCATTAGATGTTAGATAGATCCTTCTGGTTCATGTGTGTCTCTTATTGGGTGGCACTACTACCTCTCACTTAGAGGTTAAATTTTCTCCCCTCTCTACAGTAGAAGAACCTTGAGACATTTACAACTGAACACTCACCAGGCACACCTTATTGCTTTTTGAAGACACCATTGCATCCCTCTCTCGTGCTAATAGTTAGAGCTAAGGGATATCTTTAAGGCATATGGCAATCAGACCGATATTCTGGGTGGGGCTCCTACACCAAATGGTGTGAGGTCTAATTGGGACTTCACATCGGGGAGACCCCTTGGTTGATAGATTTCCAGCACTGTAAAAGAACTAGTTTGTCATGGTTTCATTATGGTTTCATGTTGGTTACTTGCATGGTATATATCTCATTATGTGATGTGCTCTTCTTATGGTTCTATTCCATGGTTTGATAGGATATTGGTTATTTATATGAATGCATGAGCTAATATGTGTTGTTGTATCTAGTAAGAGAGGGCAGTGAGCCTTATTAATGAATCTTTGATGATACTCATGAATCAATGAACAAATATGCATTGATGACCTACAAGTACTTTGTTTGCAAAGTGATTGTTTAAATTATTTACATGTGTCAAACAAGTTTTGAGCAAGAGCAGATCCTGGAATTAAGCATATGGATACACACACCTTGTTGAAAAAATTATGGAAAGTTCTAGGTAGACCTAGGCATTTGGCCTAACACTATCCTAAAAAATCGAAGCAAAGCTTCTAGTCTCTCCCTCTTAACTCTAGATGCATTCACAAAACTACATGTGTGCGACTGGGCTACAAAGTGGATGAAAAAGATGGTTCCAACTTAGGGAAAGGTCACTAGTGAAATATATATGATGTCTGGGTGATCATGTGTACTTGGAAGGTTAGAGTAAGTTCGAATATGTGGATCCCATTTCCATAACCAAATCTTGGAGGTTGGGTCATGTATAGTAACTCTCAACTCATGTTTACCTAGTGAGCTTGTAAAAGTGGGTAAATGCGGGGTGTGGTGTTACATAGGGTTTGTGGGTGGTTTTGGTTTATATTCCAATTAAGGATAATTTCTCAAATTTAGTGGAGGGAAATCTTATTTATATATTTCATAAGAGAAGGATATTAAATAAATTCATCAAGGTAGGAAACAACCTATAAACATGGTCCTTACAATGGGAAAATACCCAAGAACTGTTGATAAATGATCATACTCTCTTTGGATATCTCAGGCTTATGTGGTCAATTAAAATCATTGGCTTAGTAGAGTTAAATATTCATGATGTACTTTTCATATAGGAAATGATGGGAGATGAGGATAAAATTGCTAAGAATTGGAAAAAACTACTTTAAAGGATTGGATTTCATTGCTTTAGATGTCCATTGAAACTATCATTTTGGTTGCTAAATGGATATAATATATAGTTTTAATAAGTTATTTTTATATTTTCTCAAGTATATGCATATAGTTACTATTTAAGTGTATAAGAAAACGATTACAATAATGAATGTGAATCGACCTTATGAGGAGAGGCTAATATTTTGGGAGAATTTATTTTCCCTAATTGTGTTAAAGGAAGAAAGAGTGATCATCAATGTGATTTGAAATTACCTTACATGGGTCTAAGATACGGGGAGAATTAGCCCTATATGAAGGAATAACCAATTAGGAGGGGCATAGGTATAATTTTTTTTGGATATATATATTTTTTTTTATCTTAGAGCATTTGCTATGGTTAACAAGATTAGATTAACCATAGTTTCATATTTTTACAAATAGAGATGAAGGATGATAAGCATGCCAAGGCCCTTCAAATTCAATTCAAGTTGGCTTAAAGAGAAGGATTTTCAAGAAATGGCAAGAGAATGGTTAAGGTATTATGCAAATTCTAGGGAGACAACAAGTTTTGAAATTGAATCTACTTTATAGAACATAAAAATGAGAGGGGAAGCCTAGGCAATATAGAGGAATTTAGGGATCAACTTTTGGATGATACTAAGAACAAGATTTTAAGTATCCATGAAAACAATGGTGAAGTATTTTATATGAGAAAGAAAAAAAAAGGTTAAAGGAGTTGGAAAAAAAGAAGAAGAAGATATTATTAGAAAGTATGAAGTTGAGTGGAGGGTGAAGAACATCATTGTTTGGTTGAAGAAAGGGGATGAGAATGCCAAAGTTTCCCAAACAAAATATTATTTAGTAAATGAAGAATGATGAGGAATCTATGCTAAAAAGTTTTAAGAAAATAATTTGTTGGAATATTGATGTCATTGATTTCAAAGACAAGGGGAGCCTACGTATGTCCAATATAAATATTGGAAAATGAATATTGTTGGAAATATTGTTTTTGGACTTTTGATTTCCCATTTGGATACCCTATATTTGAATGTACTTTTATTCCAATTTCCTTGCTCAAAATGGAGCATATATATGGTTGTAAATATTATTTTGAGACATTTATAATGGTCTATTTCACTCCCTCTAATTCGATAGGAATCAGGAGATATGAAATATTTTGTTAGGATAACCCATCCAAAGTATAAGCACACTGACCCAACCAATTTACAAGTTAGCCCCATAAGTAAATATACAGACACTAAAAATAGAGGACATATGAGCTCATTTTAACATCAATTCATCAAATAAGAGATCTAAGGCTGCAAGAGAAGCTGAGGAATAACTTTTGGGGTGATTCTTGAAGTCTAAAGGTGGAAATAAAAATGTGATTTATGGAGTGAACGAGTTGACAGCTTGTAATTATTGCTATATATCTTTGTGTGTGATATTATAAACTGTTAAACTTATAGGATATCCATGTACCTATGGTTCAAATTTTAGACCTTGATTCTCTATAATTTTGAAGATATGGTTCTAGGAAGTTAGGTTTCCTGAATGCTCCTACAATCTTCCTCAAACAGGTCAACATGGAATTTTCATTATAAATTTTATTTTGGGATGTTTCAGATAGTGAAACTTGGAGGATACATATATAATATCATCATATACCTAGGGTTCAAATTACATACCTTGGTTAGTTGTAATTTCATATATATGCTTTAAGTAAGTTAGGCTTCTCAACTACACCTGAAAGTTAGCTTGGTATTTTCTCTATCTCTTTCTTGATATGATGTGTTGGAATCTAACTTTTGGAGGAGACGAAGGAGAGATATCAAGGTATTTGTTGTAGAAATTTCATACCATGTTTTGCTAAAATTTTAGATATATCATTTTGAGGAAATTAATGTTCCTAAATTCTCATGAAACATGCTTCAAACAAGTTTACTTGTCATTTTTCTATAAATTTAATTCTATGATGTTTCAAACTGTGAAATTTGGATGAAACAAAGAAGAGATATCTAGGTGCATGTGGTAGAAATATTAGAACAAGGTTTGCAAAATTGAATATGCGACATGTTGTACAAATTCATTATTGGGAAGAAGGAAAAAATAACAAGTATTGGGAGAAGTAGACTTGGTGAATAAAGGAGTAGTAGGTAGACCCAGTGAAGGAAGAAGCAACTAACAGAGATAGTGAAGACAAAAGTAGCAATAGACTTGGTGAGAGTAGAATCAACTAATAAACATTGTGAAGAAGTAAGTAAGTAGGTTGGTGCCAATAAATATTTGCAACATTGGGATTGGTGTCTCTTATAGGTTGGTGCCTATAAAACAACATAGGGGATTGATGTCTCATATAGGTTGGTTCCTACAAAAAAATAGAGGTGATTGGTGTCTCTTGTAGGTTAATTCCTACAAAGCAGCAAAGGTAATTGGTGTATTATGTAGGTTGGTGACTGCAAAGTAGTAGAGGGAATTGGTGTCTCCTATAGGTTAGTGCCTACAAAACAACAAAGGGGATTGGTGTCTCCAATGGTTGGTGACTACAAAGTAGAAAAAGGGATTTCTGTCTCCTGTAGGTTGGTTCCTACAAAGTAGAAAAGCGGATTGGTACTTTTGTAGATTGGTGATTACAAAGAAACAAAGGGATTGGTGCCTCCTATAAGTTGGTTCCTATAAAGCAATAGAGGGGATTGGAGTCTCCTATAGGATGGTGCCTACTAATTGATGTGATAGTAGGTTGGTGTGTACAATATCTTTCATATAAAAACGTTTTGTGGTTTTCTCTCAAAAGGGTTTCCACGTATATTTTGTGTTACTAGTTAAATTTATGAGATTAATGTTTTATGATGTTTGAAAGGAATTAAATAAGTAATAATTGTCACTATATTGATTCACCCACCCCCCCCCCCCCCCCCCAACAACCTCTCAGTTATAATTGTGAAATCCAACATAGTTGACCTAGGGTTAGTCATTTCTAAAATTTCTTCAAAGAGCCTCATAGGGTGAATATAGAGATTATAAATTTGCCTAGCTTATTTCCTTAATTTGCAATTGAAGAAGATAACTAGAGGATGTTTGAGAAGGTATTAAAGGAATAATTGCAAACATTATTATCCTCTCTTTCAAATATAAGAGATTAGGTATAGTGGATGGATTCTTGATTATTTTAATTCTTGCTTTTTTTATGAATTGGTGGAGGAACATTTGATGAGGGAAATTGAATATATTAGAAGCTCAAGAAAACTCTTAAGATAATTTAATTATGCATTTATAGGCCTGATCCTAAAATATTGATAAGCATGTAGCATTTAATGAGTTTAGGAAAATTTCATTATGTAATTGTATTTACAAGATAATTGCAAAAATCATACTGATAAGATTAAAAGGGTGGCTAGTGTAACAATGCCAAACAACATTTACCCACTTTTACAAGCCCTCAAGGTAAATGTGAATGGGAGTGCCACTATAACATGACATACTATTTCCATTTAAGGAATTGGGGCCTACAAACTAACCACAAACTAACATCCTACAAGGACTATATATCACTCAAAGGTTGAACAACTACCCTAGGTGACCAATCGCTGAGATGTAACCCATTTCCCAACCCTAGACCTATAACCACACAATTGATACTACTTTCACATGGTTGTGAGCCTCCAACCACACTCACAAGCCTTTCTCCAAGTGGTTATGACCCCAAATCTCTATTTCGGAGCATGTGGTTCCAAGATTTGAGCCACTTTTTCAAGCCATCCTCGAGACCACTGCCTATAACCTCTTGTAACTTTTCAAAATCATATTTAGCATGAAAATAGTGCTAATCATTCAAAATTGAATTAGATATTGGACCTAAACTGACGAGAACACACAAAACATTTCATTAAACACATAGTAAACATGTAAGCTATAGGTCATGGATGCATATATAAGTGTAAATATATATACTTTGGGTTGAAAATCACCGAGAAGGTCTAATGCCCTCTCAAGTAGGTGCAACAACACTTGTTAGCCCATGCATTCATCAACCATTCATTAACTTATCAACACATAACAAGGGAAATAGCTAGAGCATATTATAGAACCATGCTTATAACCAACATATAAATATAATATTAACCATTACAGAACCACCATCAAAGCCACATAATAACAAGTACAAATGTTCATAGAGTACAATAGAAAATATCTCTTATTAACTTATGAAAAATCCAACCAAGTCAAGGACTTCCATGTACCACCCGACCATATATTGAGCTTAACCAAATATTTCTTTCAACCCCCATGTCATATTCTAAGCATGAATGCAGAATCTCATGGGATAAATCAAGACATAAACAACAAAGGGAATCCAAAGGTTAAACCACCTCCACACTCGAACTACCACGGTATCACCAAAATAGGTAAAGAGAACACAAAGCCAAAAAAAGCTTGGATTCCTTAGGATTAGGTTGTAGCGGCTACAACCACCCTCCAAAATTTTTCATGCGCTTCATTTTGGAGCCTCCCTACTAAAATCCTAGCAGCTTATCTCGCGCTAACCCAAGTACTTGTGCTTTCTGTTGGGTGTGTATATATTCTTTCCACGAATAGCCCCAATAGTGAAGTGGGGGGTGGCCAGCGACCCCTTCATTGCACCGGATGCAGCAGGGGGGTCACAAGGGGGGTGGAAGTCCCCCCTGTAGGGGGGTTTGAGGAGGATGGTAGCCCCACTCTACGGGCTCTAGGGCAATGCTTGAGGGAAATTTCTTTTGGACCCTATATTTGGTGGGCAGGCCTACCTATGCTTTTGTGCATGGTTTTCACACATGGTTTTGGGCATGATGGTTTTTTTCCCTTGGTATTCTGTAGATCCAGTCAGGGGAACTACAATTATGTTCTAATCCAGGGTTAATGGATGTTACGGCATGTATATGTATGTATTGTAAAATTTAAAGGAATATAATCAAAAATCAATCTGGTAGTCTCGATTTTGGGATCCAGGGGAAAATATCTGTGTATATATGTTTTATGTTTTATGTTCTGGCCATTGTTTATTTTCTATTTTTAGAATTCGTATGTAGGTAATTTCTGTATGGGGTTAAAACCTACACTTTCATTGAGTTATATATTTTTCTTATAGATTGTGTTTTCTTACTTGCTTTGCTTTCTAACCATAAGATAATCTCTTGACTTGGTTGCAATTTGGTTCTGGGCTTGCCTTAGTGAGTTGTGCAATCCTTGAGGGAAACCAAACTTGATCTCGGGAAATGGGAAATTCAAGCCAATAGTGTGATCTAGGTAGATATTGGTGGCCACCCACCAATTCCACTTGGACCCCCACCATTGCTTCTTTCAGTTTTTCAGTTTCCTTAATTATAGCACAGTTTACTATTTTTAGCAGTTTTTCGGGTCCTAAACTTCCGGAGCAGTTTTGAGGCCCTAAACGATGTTTTTTGGGAAATATACCGCCAATGATTATCTATCCAAAATTGTCTTTTCCATCGTAGTCCTTGGAGAAATATTTCCAATGGGCTATCATGCGCATCAAACGGAGATAATATGACCAAGTCGCGACCCCGGAAAGTTGGCTGTCCAACTCACCCTAATGGGGCCCATAAACTCTTGGTGTTACATCTCCTCGGGTTAGGGTTTTCATTTTTTATGGTTTGCTCTTATTGTTCAATAATAAAAAGGCCTTGAGCCTCATTGTAAGACAGTTCTGAGGCATGTAGCTGCCACATCTCTTCTCAGAGATAAGCTACCATCACCCTAGCTGGTTTATTTCCATTCCTGTTTGTAAGCATATTTCAGTATTTTACATTAATGAAATGAAGTATTATTTCCACTGCATCTCTATGTTTACAGTTATCTCTATAATTTGTTGTGTTCTTGTTTAAATATGGATCATAGTGAGCTTTAGCTCCATAATTGCATAGACCCAGCTAGAAGCCTGCCTTCAACTAGGAAACTGCAAAGAGCATGAGAGGCAGTTTGATCCACTCAGCCTAGGAATTGCACAAAAGCACTCCTTCAATAGTTTCCCAATGCATGAGATAATGAGTCATCCTATCCTTCCCAGAACTGTACAATCTCTTTGGGCAATGCATGGAAGTCTTTCCCAGAAAAATAAAACACATCCCTAAGAAGTAGGGATCTATTATTAGTTTCCAAAAGCTCGCACAATGCTATATTTAGAAGTTTCTGCCAAGTGTCACTTTTGTCCTTAATCTCAGGCATGCACATCATGAATTCCAATTTTTCTCAATTCGACATAATAGATGCCTCTAGAGCTCATTTGTATACTCAATCATCAAGATCTAGAATGCCTAAGGAAATCAAGGATCCTTCAGAGCATCATTGTCACTTTTCTGGGTGAGTTTTTATTTTATCATCTTTTGTCACCTTTTCTGTTGATTTTTCTTATTTAGATTGTGAGAGTGGTGTTTCACTTGTTTTGTTGAGCGACTGCTGGTGTTTTAACCTTTTTTATCTTGTAGAAGTGTTGTTTCAAGTTTTGCATTTCATTTCCCAAGTGTCACATGCATTACCCTATTTTTACACTAACGGTATTCATTGCTTTGACTCTCTGTTAGCGAAAGAAAACTCCCTGAGGTAAGGGTTGACAACGTTAAGAGAGCGAAAGAAAACTATCAACAAGAAGCACTCATTCAAGCAACCATATTATGAAAACTAGTAAAGTGGGTTTAGGAAGAATACTCGGAGGTCCTACGTCTGATGTAGATCCCGTAGGGTCCAAACCCTTTGCTTCCCCCAATACATTCAGACCTGCAACACAAACTAGAGGAGCGTATACATAGAAAATATTTCAAAGAATGTACATATTAGACATGTTATATCATCAAGTATAGATATATAAATCATAATATGTTAGTCATGAATTATAGAAACATGAGATCAAAACATTTCAAGAACGAGACAAAGCTTCTTTTATTGATAGAAGCAAATAGTAGTGGAAGATCTGTCCATGGAACCAACGAACCTTCCTCTGAATCCATCCAACCTGTTAGTGTTAGTGTCTTCACACTGTCATCAGTGATAAAAAATTTACTCTTTTGCATTTCATACTAGGTGTCCCATTCTAATGAGTTGCATTCCATTAGGTCATGGATCTACTAATGCTAGGGTTCATTTCAATTTTTTCCTCATGACATATATTTGCTGACCTTCTTTCATACTTTTCAGTCAATGATTCATGCTTATTTCAGTTCATTTCATCAATTTTGTCGTAGGTCTAGGGTTTCAGTCTCATTAGGTATTAGGGTTTTACCATGGTCAAATTTCAGTGGCTATTGCTAATAATGGTCAGCAGACACATGAGGATGAAAATAATGATCACTAAAGTTATAATTCCTTAATTTGTAAACTTAATAAATTTTTCACCTAAAAACCAGTTTTGAGGTGAAAACAAAGCATTGGTATATTATTTGTAAATTTCATGTAATTTTATTGTTCTCATATGTATTCAATGGTTTCATGCTGCTCCTGGTCACTTGTTGAAATTTCCAAGTACATGCCACTACAAAAGTCAAATAAATTGAGCATCGGTTCACCTACCCAAGCAAAAAGATCAAGCATCCAAAAAATAGAGTATTTCAAAAAGCAAATAGACATTACAAAGTAGGTTTTGTACATCAAAAATCAAAAAGTGGAAAAACTATATAAAGATTATCCCTCTATTGATCATTTCATTGTTTGAGTTGAAAATCAAGAGCTAAAAGGCGATTTGAAGTGTCATTGAGCAAAGGTGTGAAAGTGTTGCGTTTTTGGACAAGTTTAGACCGACGCTGCGCACCAGAGGCCGGCGCTGGGCACTAGAGGCCGGCGCTATGCACCTAGGTGACTTCCTCAGTGTTAATTTGAATGGGCGATATGCACCTGGGAGGCATTGTGCATCTGGAAGCCAAGCCCCAAAACACTCCAAAATCACTCAATTTCCTTCAAATCTCTCAAATTACCTCTTTGCAAGTAAGTAAATCAAATCTTTCTTGTTGAAAAGGGTTTTGCATCAAGTCCTGGTGATTGTTTCACTCATAAAGTTAAAACCCTAGCATTCACCGAAACTGTCTCATAAAAATTAACAAGCTCACTTTCTAATTTGTTTTCCTATCTCATCCATTTGCTATTGTTCTCTAAACCCTATTCCCTCATATAAATTTTCTAAACATCATTCCCTCATATATTTTCCCCAAATCCCATTCCCACATACAAATTTCCCAAACCCTATACATTTTCCTCAAAACTCTACATACATTATCCTACATACATCCCCAAACCCTGTACTATCCCCAAACCCTATTTACTCCTTAAATCCTATTCACACTCCCATTCACTCTCACCTACTCATTCATAAAATCTCTTCAGACTCATCTTTCATTCATCCACCCTATCTCCTCATTCACCACAAGTGATCACAACCATAAAAATAATGGAAAGAGACAATGAATATGAGCTTGAAGAAGACACCCTTAGTGACAGTTTCAGAGAGAGAAACATACAACACAAGAAGCCTCATAAAGGAGGAAGGGTTATCAGAGAGGAGCCTATTATTTTGAGAGAGTTGCAAACATGCCCACTTGCCATCTCTTGTTTTAAACACCAGTCATGTTTTGGTTTTTGTGAAATGGTATAAAGGGTTAAATTTCATCATGAGTTGGCAAGATTGTTTGTGACACATTTGGACAACAATGAAGTAAACCTTGTTGGAATCACATTCACCTTATCACCAGTAGTTATCTCAGAGGCTACAGGTATTCCAGATGTGGGTGAAAAATGTAACAAAGGTCAGGATATTGACAGGGAGTACTATGAGCCTTACATCAAAGCTAGATACCAAGACAAACTCAAGAGAGTATTCCCCTTCAAATTCTTGGAAGACAGGTTTGCTCCATTGATGAAGATCATCATCAAGTACTTTATTTGTGAAGGTAGGTTCTCCCAATTGTATGCCTACCACATTAGACTGCTGATGCATTTCACTAGGGTGAGAATGATGAATATGCCCTACTTCATGTTCAGAAACATTAAGAAGATGGCACTTATTGTAAAGAAGAAACCATATCCCCAGCAGTTGACTAGCGTTTGCCACTACTCCTTGATTAAAATCATTGTTCTACATCAGCTGATCCTTCTTAACATGCCATGGGAGACTTTCATTTATCATGAGATGTTCAAAGGCCCTCAAGTGTTTTCATCAATGCCTCATGAAGAAGGTGGACCTTCAGGACATGAAAAGGTCAAAGAGACTGAAACTGTTGGAGTGCCAGTGTTTGTGACATATGAGAGGGGCACTAGGAAACGTTTTGCAGCTGCTAGGCGAGTATTATCTCCACAAGGTGTGGAAGGGGTCTCGCCTTCATCATCAGGCTACAGGAAAATGCTATCTCCACAAGGAGTGGAAGGGGCTTTGCCTTCTTCTTCAGTTAAACAGGTACAAGTTGAGTAGCAAAGCAAGGGAAAAGGTATAAGCAAGAAAAAGATGCATTAGAAGGATCTTAGTGATGGGCAAGAGAGAGATTTTGACCTTGTTGATCATGAGGAGACACAAGGAGTTGATGTCATTGACTTGGAAACTCAAGATCCAAAGACTGCCAAAGACATGATCATAAAAGAACAAGAGGCTGAGATACAAGTCTTGTCAGACAACTTAGAGAGGGCTAAGTGGGTCATCAAATATCTAGAGCAAGAAAACAAACAATTGAGCGACAAGCAAGTCCTCATGGAGCTGCAAATGATCAAACAAAACCGGCAAAAGGCCAAGAAGGCTAAGGTCAAGTTGACTTCATATGAACAAGAGATTGAGGATGAGAGGGTTAATATACACCTTGAGAGGCTGATTGAAAAATCCAATAGAGACAAGAAGATGCTTCGCCACATGGCCTACCACTACATGATTCGGAACAAGATATGCAACATAAGGATGAGGAAGCTTAAGGCTAGGTTGAGGAAGGCCTTAAGGAGAAAAAAGGACCAAGACAAGTTAAAAATCTTGGCTGAAGCCTCATTAGCCCATCAAAGCAACTAATGATGGTGCCTTGTGCCAAAACTGGGCAAGTTTTGACAAATTTTGGTCATTTTCAATTTTTGAAATTTTGAACACATAAAATTGACCTAGGTGCACAGCGCCACCAGCACTATGAATGGCTTATATATTTGGATTCAACATGATGAGAGCATCAATCCCAGAAAATATCAGCAATTTGGAGCAAAACTTGGTCACCAAAAGGTCAAAAAATATCAAAAAATGACCTCTCTGCCTCTTTTTGGACACACAGAAGCAACCTTAGGAGATTTCACTTTTGAGGGGGCAAATGACATCCAAATGAAAAAATTCAAGATTTTCCAAACACTAGATAAGAATACCTTTCCAATGAGCTATCTTGGGCTCAATTTGTCTAAGGGGAAGGCCTCAAAACGTGGCTGTGAAGCGGCACTACGCACTTGGCCAGTGGCGCTGCGCATAGAGCCAGTTTGCCTAAAAATCCAGTTTTCGCCTTCTTTCACTGCAAGTTGACTTTTTATCTCTTCATGGATAAATTTATGATTGTAATTAATGCCATGATATGTAAATTTAATTGGGAAATGACCATATAGGGTAGATTCATCATTTTGAGGTGGTTTGGGGGTTAATGAATCAGTTTCCATGCTTATAGAGGCAAGTTGTTCCGCTGCCTATATTCCTGTTAGTTGTTTGGAAATGGTTGTAACAGTTCCTTATCTCTTGGATTCGACCCCTGATGGATAGCATAGGTGGTTTGATGTCTATATTATTTATTTTTTCTGTCATTAGCAAAGGTTGGACTCTCTTGGATGCTCTGAGCTACATCGTACACCTTTATCAGTAGTTTGGCAATGAAATAAACCAGGATTTGCAACTATTTTTATGGGATACTTGTGGTAAAGTGTTTTTGTATAGTTTCTTCTTCTGTTATTAGTTTTTCTCATGTGTTATGTGTGCCACAATCTAATTCATTCTTCTAGCTAAATGATATCAAGATCGATAGGTAGAATACATTGGTTACAATGCTCTGCCTTGGGAAACCCTTTAGTTTTCGATGTTTTCTACTGTTTTAGAAGGATACATGATCTTTTCATGCCCTCCTCAGCTCCTCACCAGTCTTAATCCTCCCATCTCATTCAATTTCAAGTGCCAAAACACCTACCAACCTTGCCCCATAGAACACCCTACATTCCTAACTTGATTTCCCGGACCCAAAGCTACCTGCTCCATTTGATCCAGCAACAAAACCAACAAAATCAACCAAACAATCCTAGAGCTACTATACCTAGCCTAAAATCCATATTTGTTCAGTCATCCTGACTGAGATTCTCAAGGAAAGAGCCCTCTCCCGACCTGGTAGGGCTAGCTACTAGGTTAAGCTTGGTTTGTGGTTATCCTAGGATTGCCTCCCTTTAGCCTGAGGTTAATCTAGGCTCTAAAACAACCCAAGTCTCAAAGATCACCTCAATATGTGCAAAATGATGTCATAAAATGGAAGATGAACATCTCTGCAAGGAAACAACGGTTTCCTATGACTAGAAGTGCAGAAGGCACACGGGAAATCAGACTTGATATGGGGACAAAAGGGCTATAATGTTGATATCCTATCTCCCTCTATGAATTAGGCCTTCCCATAGATGTATAAATACCACGAGAAATCAGTTGATTCAGTTAGGCCACAAGCTCCTGTAGGTGGGCTTTCAATGATACCCATAAACCCCACCTAAGAAATAGGAATTTTTTTTTCATATTTTAAATTATGTGCGTGGATTCTATATTATGGTACTTGTGTGTATTCACACTTTTATAAGGGCATAATCGCATATGGAATTAAAAAAAAACGTTTTTTAATATATGATCAAGTCTAAATGGGAAAGGGCTTCCTAAGGCCATATAAAACCATCATGACTACATGAGTGTTGAATAATTCTATAGAAGATGCCCCCTAATATATGAGGTTAGAAGCGGTACATGATGGCTGAAATATATTAAGTGCACAAAGAGATTATTTGAGAATCTGAGAGGAGATCACCAGATTCCGACGAGTTGAATACCTGTGTAAAGAATCAGAAAGAAGTCTCATGTTTGAGGCGGGCATACCCATGCTTAGAGATAATAAAGCATGTTTGTTTATCAATTACAAAGCGGATCGATCATGTATACATAAGTGTACAAAGAAAATTGAAGAATACATAGCGGATCATCTGATCATAACCGAAAAGGAGCAGAGAGGAGCTATGTCTCAATATCACATGTATAAGACTTGATCAATGATGCTCGTAGAATGTCTAATCACTGATACTACATAACCAATCCCCAAAATAGTACCATGTCATATAGGTGGAATAGTGGTACTGAATAAAACTCGGGTGTCAACATATAGAATGCTGGTGAGATGAACTGAAACATATAAGGGTGTCTGGTTGCACTTACAGAAAAGTTGAAAGGACTGACGAGCGAACCAAGATGTTGACACAATCATAGGTATTCACTGACCGTAGATGATACCTCTCTACATGATGGGAATAAATGAGCTAAAGTTGACCATGTGAGAAATCGTTTAATTACCATCCATTGATGTATACCGTTAAAAAACGCGAGACAACTCATCGATAATGATGATGAGATTCAAGATACCCCAATACAATCTAACAAGAGTGAATAAATGTGTTGAATTCAAACACTTGAGATAATATATCAATCAAGAGACATTAACGTATTCTCACTATCGATAGCAAAGGAGTCTGCCACTAATGACTACAAACCCTAAGGTACTGAAAAAAAGGACTCTAGATCTTATTCCCAGAGCAATGAGTTGGATTTGATAAGAAAATATATGTTGGAAGGAAGGCATTAAGGCATCCCACATCAACTAGTGAAAATGTAACCCGTAGGTCAATAATTTGTAAGAACTCAAATGAAAAGAGATGAAGTAACCATTGCAAAGTATGTTTCCAGCATACACAAGATGTGTCTAGTGCACGATAGAAACCCTCTGAACCAACAAATAATGAAAGCTGACACAGATGCAAGGAATCCATCAATAGGTTCAAATGGAAACCAAGGTACTACACGAATTCCAATGTGTGATAATGTAAGCTACTGTCGAACACAAGGGAAATCACTCAGTCAAATACCCATGATATTGATTGATGTTGAGCATAAGGTCACCTATCAATGATGTAAATAGGGCCAAGGTGAGGCTCTAGGCCTACTCTCAGAGCAAGTTATTGGGGTCGATAAGAGTGGACCTGCCAACAAGAATTCAATAGGGACCTTATTAACCAACACAAGTGAAGGACCAAATAACTGATGTGATATTGAAGATAACTCTGACAGACTAGGTATGGCCGACTAAAAATGAGTCAAGAGACATCGCAAAATTCTGACACAAGTTGGCTTCCCTTGAACAAAATCATGACTCATATATGACTATATGGTAGCATAAAATAACTTTGCATAAGTTTGAAATGCAAGAGGCATTAACAAACTCTCCATATGACTGGAAGAGATAACCAACCAGAGGAGGACTGACTCAATAACAAGGTTATAGCTCTCCTAAAGTCAAACTAAGTCCCATCCCCAAATGGAAGAAAGACTTTTTTAGAGTCATTTGTTCAAGGGCAGAATAATTGAATCCTTTTGCCATCAAATATAGAAGTAAATGTACCATTCCCTCTCTTTTTGGAATATATATATATATATATTATATATAATATATATTATATTATATATATATATATATATATATAATATATATATATATATATATATATATATATAAGACACACACACATATATACATATACATATATGTATATATGTATATATATGTGTGTGTGTGTGTGTGTATTTTTCATATTCAAAGCCTGAAAAGGAATAAAAGAATGACTATAGTATAGTGGAAAGAATAAGTGTCTAAAAATAGATGTTCTAGTTCCTGGGACTGGAACATTCCTATGCTCAAATCAAGGTGATGAAATTGGTCATCGACACTCAAAGGGATGTTCTTTCCATGGGTGTAAGGTGTCAAGTCATAGAGGGAAATGAATGCATGGTTTTGAACTTGCAAAAAAGGTCATGGTCAAAAGTGGCTTATACACGAATCCAAATGAAGCCGGCTTAAGGCCAAAAAGATACAAGTAGTCGATATGAAATGCAGTGATACAACTTAACACAGGGGAGCCTCTAGGGTATAAATCCTGTAAAATAGCGAAGAAGGAGAAGAATGAGGCTTCGTCTCAAAGTCATGGCAAGACTAAAGAGGACTACCAAGCCTAAGCAGTTCTTACAACATGGGAAACATTTGCTAGTGAGGATCTAACTAAGAAGTCCATGTAAGGAATGGATCTACCATTATGTTACAATTTTGTAAAATGGCGAGTGAAGTGGTTAAAAACAATAAAATAATGGGGTCGACCCTATGGAAAAATATCGCAATATGGGGTTAAAGTGGATAATGCAACGGAAAGTGATATATCCTAACCTATATGCCAATAATGAAAATGATACATTCCATGATAGGTCTATGACCATGGAGTCAAAATGTAAAAACAACATCCCAAAGTCTTCATTTATCCTGAAAAACAACCTTCTCCAACATTTCAAGCCAAAAAATTAAAGTTCATAAAATAATAAAAATTGAAAAATATGAACTTTCAAAAAGTGGGTTTTAAAATTTCACTATAAAAAGACATTTATGCTTACCACAACTCATTTTGGCTTGTAAATATTGATATTTTGAGAGCTTAGGAGAGAAATTTTGGCATCCATAATCGATGATTTCCTCAAACCATTTTTCAACCAACTTCCTGGTAATTCTAAACTCTATTTATAGTAATTTCGTGCAATTTGAGTCAAATCTACTGATTTTTCACCATAGGATTTTGAATTTAAAATTTTTCTTCTACATGTACGCGGGTTATATTTTTGAAATCCACATGTAGAAATCTGTACACGTGAGTTTTCAAAAGAGAATTTGCATGTACACGCGACTGTCTTTCAGAAAAACACGTATACGCATGCGGATTTGGAAAAATAAAAAACTAATGGATGAAAATGTCTCAAATTGGAAGATGTCGATTGTTTGGAAGGAAAGAGAGCATAGTGAGGTTGATAATGAGGTTTTAGGAGATCAAGAATGATTAGATGCTCTAATAAGTTATGGATTTCTCAAATTCTACATGTTGTCAAACATGAAAACCCAAACTCAGTTGCTAGAAATGCTTGTCCATTACTGGGACCCAGACCAAGAGGTCCTTATGATAGATCAAATTCCCTTGGCAGTAACTGCAAAGGATATTTACTTCATAACAGGGCTATCCCAAAAAGGGGATGCAGTTGATTTAAAAGAAATGTCCTAAGGAGGGATAAATGTCTTTGATTACATAGAGATCTATTGCAAAAAAGGGACTAATAAAGTTAGAACTCAGATTCCGATAAAAAATGTGAGAATATTGCCAATAAAAATCATTCTCTTCACTATTGCTAGAGCCGCAAGTTCAACAACTCTATAATAGGCCTCTTAACCAGCCATGTTCTTGGCAGTAGAGTGCCTTTGACGCAAAGTATTTGATTAGTGCTCAGGCCTTTCGACTTTCATGAAAAAGAAACTAAATTTAGTGAAACGAGGGAAGACAAAGCATTTTTGGCTATGGTAGCATAATTTTCACCTTCTTCTTTGACAGATTTTTGTCACTTCAACCCAGAATGTCTACCACCATCAGCAGTCCTAGAGATCCAAGGATGGCCAGATGGTCAAATCTGATCAGACAACTAGGTGAAGGCGAGGTTACCTAATCAACATTCGATGTTGAGTTCTTCCTATGGTGGGAGGAACAAATCATAGCCATAGATGATTATCCCTATGCAGGCATCGACTACCGAGAGGACCTAAAGCTGGCCCTTCCATAGGGCACTGCATGGGGAGAGAAGGGTAAATTTTTTATGTTATTTGATTTTTTTGTTATGAATATGATATTTAAGAAGTTGAAAAATATTTTTTCATGAAACAAAATTCTTACCAAATTATATGACCATGATGCAGAGGTTGGACCAGTAAGACTTGAGGGTCATCTTAGACATAGGCATCATGGAAGAGACCCAAAGAGAACTATAACTGAGATCGAGAGGGTCTTACACACAGTGCAAAGGTCTTGAAGGGTCTAACTCACAAGGTTCCAATGGCATCTATAGAGGACCTCCCTGAGGGTCTTCAGAGGTGGGCGGTAGGAGTACCACGAGAATGGGTGCGACTTTTTCGATTGGTGGTGAATGTCATTGTCCACTTCGATGATGTATATCTATGGCAGGGC
This sequence comes from Pinus taeda, assembly GCA_000404065.3. Classification (NCBI taxonomy): domain Eukaryota; kingdom Viridiplantae; phylum Streptophyta; class Pinopsida; order Pinales; family Pinaceae; genus Pinus; species Pinus taeda. Next base: position 26,478 of record APFE030747629.1, on the reverse strand, counting down.
CCATAAAATTAGTTTCCAGATGACTGATCTATTATGGACATGATCGGGCCTAAGACCTAATTTTGTAGGACATTTGTCCACATTTTGTAATATTTTGAACATATTATTTCTATCTATATACAAATAGTATCTCGATGGTTTGATCATATATACAAATGATTTTATGGTATTTTGATTTTAATGTGAGGAATGATTAATATGCCAATTGAATGCTTGATTAGCTATAGAATCAACAAATGAATTTTCTTATCGTGGAATATTAATGAAATAATATAAGTAAATGATCTTTGCAATAATATCACTCTCGGAAATTGGCGATGTAATAAAGGATCTCTAACACGATATATGTTGTTTAATTTAGACACGACCAACTGCAAATCCAAATAAACTACTAATGATTTAATACCAAAATATATTCCTTTAGATAGTAAATTAATGACAACACTGTATTCAACCATATTATTGGATGCAGGACCGATACATGTACCTCTTATGATTAACAACTGACCAGATGGATAGTAAATTACCCAAGTGGAGGAAGCTAAGTTCTGAGCATGTCTTCTAGCACCATCGGCGAATCCTTGATACACTAGATCACCCATTAACCCCCGCCAAAGAAGATCAAAATACAACCATCACCACGAGACCCATAGACAGAAATACACATATATGTACAATATTTACAACAACAAAAAAAAATGCTATGTAATAGCCTAGGCATAATAATTATTAAGATAGAGCCCATTTCTAGGCTCTGAAAACACATTTATGTCAAAGTCATACAACAATCTTATAACAGAGTAGTCTAGAATTGTACTAGTAAGTCCCCATTTGGAACTTGGTTTGAATATTTTCCACCTTCACCTTAGGATATTGCATATGGGCAACAAGGATGAGTAAGGGAGGATCTTAAAGTGGATGCTTTAAGGGAAGAATAATTTGTGGAGAAGATAAAGAAATTCCATCTACAGGTATAAGTTACACTGTAAAAATCACAAGGAAAATACAAGGCTAGCCATGATCAACACAAAATAGAGAATTCATTCAAGGTGGGAGATAGAGTATGTTTACAACTAAATAAGGAGAGGCTACATTGTCCTGGTAAGAAAATCAAGGGTTTGTGATATGGTCCATTTGAGGTACTAGAGAAGTCATATTAAAGGATACAGGACATATACATGTACCTCTTATGATTAACAACTAACCAAATGGAAAGTAAATTACCCAAGTGAAGGAAGCTAACTTCTGAGTATGTCTCCTAGCACCATCGATGAATCTTTGATACACCGGATCAACCATTGACACCCGCCAAAGTAGATCAAAATACCACCGTCACCATGAGACCCATAGATAGAAATACACATATATGTACAATATTTACAAAACAAAGCAAATGCTAGGTAATAAACTAGGCATAATACTTCTTAAGATAGATCCCATTTCTGGGCTCCAACAACACATTTCCATTAAAGTCATACAACACTCTTATAACAGAGTAGTCTAGAATTGTATTAGTAAGTCCCCATTTGAAACTTGGTTTCTATATTTTCCACCTTCACCTTAGGATATTTCATATGGGCAACAATGATGAGTAAGGGAGGATCTTATAATGGATGCTTTAAGGGAATAAGTTTTTTGGAGAAGATCAAGAAATTCGATCTACAGGTATAGGTTACACTGCAAAAATCATAAGAAAAATACAAGTTTAGCCATGATCAACACAAGATAGAGAAGTCATTCAAGATGGGAGATAGAGTATGGTTACAACTAAATAAGGAGAGGCTACATGGTCTTGGTAGGAAAATCAAGGATTTGCAATATGGTCCATTTTAGGTACTAGATAAAGTGGGAGATAATGCCTATAGATTCAATATACACCCATACATGTGCATTTAATCAATAGTGAATGTGGAGAATATGAAACTCTATGAGCCTTCCATGCTAGATTAGGAATAGGAATAGGTCCTACCTTCTATAGAGGATTTGACATTAGATGCTCTTATAGAGTTGGCAAAGATACAATTTTCAAAAGAGACCAAGAGCTACAAGACAAGATCAACATGATCTTTGGTAAATTTGGTTGAAAGTACAACTTCCAGGAAGCTATATGGTGCACAAGAGAGAAGGTGGAGGAAACATTTCCTCACCTAATTAAGTAGAATCTTTTGGGAACCAAAAGACTCCAAATATGGGGAGCTATGATCTGGATTGGATCATTATATTATTTTTCATCCATCTTGATGCTTTTAGATGGAAAATGTGGAGAGTTCGTCTCACAAGACCATTTTTACTAATAGGTCCCTAGTTTGGAAACTTGGTGTTTGGAACCTTTCAAAAGCATTTTGAGGCATGAAATTACATTTTTTTTGGGAGTAAAAATTTGCCACTTTGGTGTGAATAATTAGCACTATTCTACACATAAATATCTTTCTAATAGCACAAGAATCCCCTCAATCAAAGTTCATATGCAAAATTTATGCCACTTCGAAGTTGACCTTCTTATTTTAACCACCATGATTTGAGAGGTTGCCACATCAACCCCCATTATTCATGGAAAAGGAGTTATCCATGTGATCATGATGAAGAATACTCTAGAAGAGTCCATATTGTAAATTTAGTTAAGAGTTGAAGGATTCATTAAGCTTAATGATTGGTAGATTATCCAATTGTGTTATAAATAGGACACCATGAGGAAAAGGGTTTCCATTCTATTTGAGTGGATTTTACTCCATAGATGAGCAGAGTAACAAAGAGTGAATAGGGATATAGAAAACATAAAGGGCTTTTTCCCTATAGCAACCCATGGGCCATAAGTCTCACCTCATTCTACTTGCATCAAGTTTTCATTCAAAGAAAGAGAGCATACCAACCTCACCTTCTAGCTAGGTTTTCTCCCGAAAGGGTTTCCTAAGTTACATCTTGTGTCAATTATGGTTTTTGAGTTTTATTTCATTATTCTCTATTTTCTACATATTTTATCCATTGCATGCATAAGCATAATATAATAATTAATGAATCCATAAATCTAAGGGGAAATTAACCACCACAATATAGATTTCAAATTTTAAGCATAATTTCGTCAGATTTGTTTCGACAAATTGTTTAATGGAATATCCACATAAATTTACTGATCAAATTTCCATATTAAATTTTTTCATTACAATTTTTTTACAAAAAAATTAACCATTTATGCATATTGAAAATATAAAATTTCAAAATTTTCTATTTTAAATTTTTGCATAACAACTTTGTTACGAAATAATTATTTTTTTCCATAAAAACTTGTCTACAAAAGAATCAAGAACATGAAATTTGAAAATCAAAATACTTGAACAACAAAAATTGATTTCATAAGTTTATGAGAAATATTATTCTACAACATAAATTTTATGCGCTTAACATCCATGAAGTACGCCATTGTTAAGTCTAGTGAAAGAGAAGAATAATTGACTAGATATGGAAAAGAGATGTCTATATATTATGCAATGTGAAGTTGAAGTTATTTGCAACATACAATATGAGCATTTGAAATGTTGTCATAGGTATTATGATATATGTGTGCAACATATAGGAACAATAAACTAGACCATGGAAGGAGAAAATGAGGATTGCCACTTAAAGATGAGTTAATGCAAATGTAAAACTTAAAATGGATGACATGAATGAAACCTACAAGTTGCAACTAAATAACACCAAGTAGTACAAGCTAATAGTTATAAACCTAAAATTTACAATTATGAATTGTGAAGGTATCAATCCTTGGATTCTTAGGTTACAACCTATAGCCTACATGTCAATTTTTCATGTAGGCCCTAACTTATTTCTAGTGAAGTAAAATTAATGTTAAGGGTGAAATTACTATTTTATTAGTTAGATGAAATTTTAATGAGGATTTATGTGTGGTTATAACTAATTTGATAAGGTTCATTTAGAGATTACCACTTCCTTAAAATTTAAAAGTATTTACTTCCATTAATAAATGAAAAGTAATTTAAAACGTTGAATTTTTTAAAGGTTAATTTTAAATCATACTTCTATGACGGGTTAAACCTTTTGGAAGAGTTAGAAGGAATTCCATTCTTAATATTGAATAAGGGAAGATATTATCACATCAAAAGATGACTTAAACCCATATAACCAGAAGATGTTGTCACTTCAACCTTAAGACTTGCATCCAAATTTCTTTATACATTTCTACATCCTAAAAATTTGTGATAAGGTTAGATAGTTTTACTTATATAAATATAATGTTGAATTTTCATGATAATAACTTTCAACTTTATAAAAAATTTCACACTTTATAATTATAATTATAAAATAAAAATCCAAAAACAACACTAATTATTTATTTTTTAAAATAATATAAATAAAATAAATAATAAATATGATAAGTACAATTTATATAAACATAAATGCTTTATCCACATCTTTTGTGAAATAAAATGAAAAAGGAAATATATTATATTAATATGCTTTATATCTTACATATTATATACATGTACCATTAAAATCAATGTATAGTTGTTTATATCAACTCATTTTCTTGAGGTGCCACATGTTGTTATCACCATGCATACGTTGGTCTTCCATGATTGTCTCAATAAATATTAACATTCTTGGTTATACGGGTGTACATAAGTGTTTGGTGTTTGGTTATACGGGTATAAGTGTTTGGTGTTTTCTAAAATTTATATGTGTATATTGAGACTTTGTATACATAATTGTACATATAATGCTTTTTCTACCGATTATGGTTGGTGTTATTGTTTTTATTTTTCACTCTTTATCACACAAGTGCTTCAGAGATATACAAGTCTTCTAGAGATAGTTTTTGGGTTGATTGAAGATGAGTACCTAGGACATTTTAATCAATGTTGTCAAATTTATCTTAAATACTTACAACACCATAGTTTGTCACAAGTAGTTCAAATAATATTGATTCAAAACCATTCATAAAGATACAATGTATGAACCAACATACACACAGGAATACACAAGAAATAATCGCCAATTAGTGATGGCCAAATCAGATTGAGTGCTTGCATCAAATCAATTGTTTAGGTAGATGTAATAGTAGAAGATAGTAGAGGAGAAATCCATCATACAGAGCTTAAACTTCAAGAATTCTATATATATATATATGGATTTAGAGAGAAACGAGACAAAGGGAATGCTTATGAGATGTTAAGATACATGGAGCACTTTTTAAAGACTTTTTTCCACATTAATATAGATATTTTCCATAAATAACATGATCTAAATGAATCTGCTTCTAATGAGAAATATATCTAGCAGCGACATGACATGAAATCTAATAATAGTATTTAACATATATGAAAACACCGAGGTAGAAAAACATACTGCAACCCAATAAGTTAGAATCACCAAAACTCTTGTATTAATCTTTTGAGAAATGTGCATACATCCAGATTTATAACACTACCTTCATGAAAATAGTAAAAGGCCTTTTCCAAGAGTTTCTTTCCAAAAATTATGAGCCTTATTTAAGTGTTTCTTCCATCTATTTATAGTGAGAGGGGAGATTTGAACAACAACTACAAAACATCTCAATTGAGCTCCAGCTATCTGATAGACTAGATGTCTTAGCATGCAATGGCTTGGTGTCCCAAAATAATTACAACAAATTGGTTGCTTCTTTAAAATGTAACAAAGTACAAAATACAGAACATGGGGAAACTAAATAATGACCCTAGCAAAATATCTCCATGTTGATTCTTATGATCAACTCTGATCAGGCCATGCCCTTGCCATGATTTTTATCCTCTGTTACTCGATAGGTTCACCTATTGCTTTCACCTTAACTGCGTGAATTTTCCCTCTCTAGAGCTGGGAAAAATCGAATTTCGGTTTCTTACTACAGTACATAGAAAAATATTGACTTGGTTGTCTTTCATTGTATGACTGTGTGGAGCTCCATGTTGAGAAATTAATTCTTAGGTGACTTGCACACTACTTCCTCAGTCCCATACCTCCATTTAACTCACTGAAGACGTGCACACGAAGAAATCAAATTCATTTATGTTACCAATGTTGACCTTGGTTTCTTGTTACTGAGGCTTCCATAGGATTAACCCATTTCAGTTACCAACTCCTTTGTGCCTTCATTCAATATTGCAGCTGCTGACCCATATGCCTTTAAAGCTCTGTACCGCACCATCAAAACTTTACTCATCGGGACTCTTATTCTTAAAGATATTACGAAAACAATGAGTTCCAATGTCCTTGGCCCCTTTTATTTATCCCCTTTCTATTTTCCTCCATGGGACTGAGGGTTGTGACTGGAGGCTTAGCCTTAAGGCATCAAGGCCTTTTGTTCCTGCCCAGGGGCCATTTTTCCTTTGTAAAGTGTTTTGCTCACGAGTTTCTTTAACTTCCTCTTGACCATGTACTAGCCAAAAATCAAAACCCCCCTCATTAGAGGTTTCCAATCGGGGAAATAAAATGGGAGTTTCGATATTTCAATTCCCTAATCGTCGATAGTCCTTGGTGCTCAGCCGTAGCCTTTACACCTTTGGTTCTTTGAGTTCTTCTTGCAACTATGTGCCAACCCTATATTGAAGCCCCCTTATCGACATTTCTTCAATTGTCAAGTGTTAAAAAGTGCCAACATCCTCAACCTTCGATATGAGATCTCCGATATGACGTCATCACTTCCATGCAACACCTCTTGAGTGGTGACACGTGTCACCCATATTTTCCCCCCTAGGCCCCCTCAAAATTCCAAAACTGTCTGTGACATGTCCTCCTGTACTAGCATATCATGTTGACATCAGATGGCCCTATAGCTTTATCGGAACCATGTCTAGCTTATCGGAATCATATGTCACCATGTCTAGCTTATCGGAACCAATCCTATGCTGCCACATGTCCCACAAGAGGAGAGAGGAAAGGTCCCACCCACCTTTGGTTTTGGGATAGAATCCTTTGTTAATCTTTATTTGATTCCCCTGATGGTTTTTACACTATCGTCACATTACCCTTGTCGCAACTTTTAAAAGGTTGTCACCTGCAAAATTTATGACATTGCGATATTGCAATGTGCTGATCTCCTCCAAGCTCTGATACTGCTTGCTCTAATGCATTGGATCCCTGATGTTGTGACCGCTAATCTCCAATGTCTCTGATGTTGTGATGTGATGGTATGCCCGACCTCCAATATGCAATTTTTGATACTCTGGACCTCTGATATTGCGATCTTCGATATTCCCTCTTTACTAAGGCTTCAAATCCTTCAAACTTTGGCAGGCCATATCTTTTGATCCAGGAGTCCATTTTTGGACTTCCACGTATCATTGGAAATCTTGTTCCAAGAACTTTACAATGGAGAGGGTCTGATGTATGCTTTGAGTCCTTATACTACTTGGAAAATGACTGCAATATCCTATTCTCTTTTGCATTCTTTTGACATCACTTGGCACCATTAAAATAATTTTACAGTAAGTGATAACATTGGCTCCAATTGGCGATACTTCCTCGATAGAAAGGAATTGAGAACCTATAGACTAGTAGCCTTCTATTCATTTGGCATGGAGTCATTTTATTTAAGTATATAAAAACAAAACAAAAAAACATAAAGAACTGAAAGTATTACTGATATTTTAAAGTGACTCACTGACATGTACAATGGGTGAGAAATGGACCTCTTAATGTTGGAAATAAAGATTGAGGAATTTCCCATTTACAGGCAGCTCAAGCATTTCACCCTCCAAGTTTTCCAAAAAGAAAGTATTGTTTCCCTCTGCCTCAGTAATATTGAAGGGTCCAAACCATAAGGGATCGAATTTTCCATGGTTCCATTTGTCTTCTCTTATTGCAACCCACCTCAAAACTAGATCTCCTAGTTAAAGAGGTCTATCATTAGCCTTCTTGTCGAACAAAAAATTTCATTTTCTATTGGTAGTTGATTAACTTGTGGTTTACCTGCTCTCTGTTCTCTTGGATCTCCACTAGTTGATTTATCCTTCAAGTTAGGGAGTTTGGTTCTTCTTCCACATCTTGTAATATCTTGGCAACCAGAATGGCAAGTTGTATGAGGAATATAGTTGATTTCCCATAGACTTATTTGAAAGGAGATTTCCCTTTAGATCTTTTAGGAGTGGCCTTGTTATCCCATAGGGAAAATTTTAGCTGGGAGTCCCAATTTATCTTGATTTCTTCAATTGTTTTCTTCAAGATCCTTACTACTGTTCTGTTAGAAGACTTAGTTAGTCTGTTTCCTTTTGGATAGTAGGTAGTAGAGTGGGAAACTGTAATGTTGAGTTTCTGACAAAAACTAATAAATTTTTTAGACTTAAAAACCAGAGTGTTGTTAGTCGCAATTTTCATAGGACACTCAAACCTAGCCAGGATATTTTCCTCTAGAAATTTTATGACCAGAGTGTCAGTTACATTTCAGGCAGGGATTGCTTCCACCCATTTTGTGAAATAGTCTATGGATGTGAGTATCCACTTGTATCGGTTGCTGGAAGGGGCGTGTATCTCTCCGATAAAGTCCAGTCCCCATTGCCTGAAAGGCTCTTCTATACAAATAGTGATTAATGGGAGTGGTGCTAATTTTTGCTTCTCGATGAACATTTAACACTGTTGGTAGGCCTGAATAGAAGAGTGAACTTCTCTAAATAGTTTAGGCCAATAGAATCCTTCTTTCAATATCTTATGAGAAATGGCCTTCAAGTTATAATGTCCCCCACATACGCCACTATGGAACTCATCAATTACCCTTTGAGTTTCTATTTCTACTAAACATAGAAGTAGAATTCCAACCAAGTCTTTCTAGTATAGTTGCCTATTGGATATAATAAACTTTTGGGATTGTAATATCAATGCTCTATACTTGGATTTATCCATCTTCATTGGGAACCTCAAGCATAGCAGATATTAGATGACATATTTATACGAGGCAGATGCTTCATATTTGGTATGATTTTTTTGGATCGATATCTTGAATGATGGGTTGTTGTGTCCCTTCTCCTTCTTGTTCTATTAATAGGTTAACCCCCAAGGCTTGGAAATTAGACCCTGATAATATTTTGGCCAATCCTTGTCCTTTGATGAGTTTAGTGGGCTTGATATCCATTTCATACTCTTGGATTTTGGCAATCCACTTACCTCTTTTTCCCTCACTATCTCGTTGCACCAGGATGTCTTTAACAACCATTTTTGGGACATAAACTACAATGTTAGAGTGTAAAACATAAAATATGAAGACCTTCAAAGATTTAACCAGGGCATAAGCCCATTTTTCCAAGATATTATATTTTAATTCAGCCTCCTGCAGTACCTAGCTGAAGAAGGCTATAGGCTACTCGTTACTTTCATTATCCTTCTGCATTAACACAACAACTATAGTATGAGGAGATACAAAATAAAATATGTCAAATGGTATTGAATAATCATGTTGGCTAACACAGGAGCATATGAAAAATCTCTCTTGATCATAGAGAAGGATTCCCGAGAATCTGGGTTCCATTTCACTTTGTTCTCTTTCTTCAACATCTTTGTGATACCTTTCACTATCTATGCATAATTGGGTATAAATCTCCTCAAGAAGTTAATCCTTCCCAAGAACACTTGGACCTCTTTTTTATTTCTAGGTAGGGAAATGTGGCTGATGGATTCCACAAGCTTGGGATCGATCTTAACCCCTTCTTGTGATACTATATGCCCCAACAACTTACCTTTGCTTAGAGCAAACTGAGATTTCTTTGGATTTAGAGACGACCCATACTTCCTGCATTTCTAAAAAGTGAGTTTCAAATGTTCAATATGCTCCTCATCTATTTTAGAGAAAACTCTGATATCATCCAAGTAGACCACTACAAATTTGTCATGTTCTCCCACGAATTCTATATCCATGGCCCTTTGGAAGGTTTATATTGCATTTATAAGGCTAAATGGCATTCTTGCATACATGAAGATCCGCCAGGGTGTAGTGAATACAATTTTCTTCTGATCATCGAGATGCACTGCTACCTGATTATACCCCGAAAATCCATCCATCATGGACATCTGAGCTAAGCCAACTACCTTTTGCAATATATAATCCATCTTTGGACATGGGTAGTTGTATTTTAATGAAGCTCTATTGAGGTTTCTGAAATCCGCACACAACCTTATCTTTCCATTCTTTTTCATGACAGGAACCAAGTTTTCCACCCACTCTGAGTAACTCAAGGGTACAATGATCTTGGCCTAAAGTAACTTACTTACTTCCTTCTCAATGGATGGGAGTAAAATGGGATTGATTTGTCTCTGTTTCTATTTACATGGCTTCATTCTGTTCTTTAAGGGAATATTATGTTGAATAACATTTGTATCAAGGGTATTTAAATCATCATATGACCAAGAAAATACATCTTTATAGATTTTAAAGAGATTTAAGTACCTTTGCTTATATTGATGGGGGATCCCTTTTGACAACTTGATCATCTGGGGTTCATTCTCTGAGTCGATGTCGCAATCCTCAACTTGTTCATCGACTCCCTGTTCAATAGATTTTGAGGCCAGGTCATTGGATTTGAATAGTCTCTTCAAAGGAACCAGGCCACGAGGAATGAATTTTCCCTTTAGCTGCAAAACTCTATGTCCGACGATAGTTTCCTCCCAAGTGGTTTGTTGTTCCGCGTCACTTCTTCTTGGTCGATCACATAATTCAATAATTCCCCAATGACTTCCATAAAAGACTTGATTTGTTCATCATCTTTGAACACCTGATAGTGTCTCACATTATCAGGCACTGAGGGTCTATACCTAACTTCGAGTTCATATCTAAGAAGTGGATTTTGCGGTAGCTTAAAATTACTGGCATCTATAGCCAAGGAATCAGCCATTTGATTTCCTTACCTAGGTAATAATTGGACATTAAAAGCTAGGAATAATTTTTTTGTTAGATCCCAAACCTCATTTCTGTAAGCCCTTACCCTAGGGTGCTTAGTTTGACATTGGTTCTTGATTTTGTATACCACTAGTTTCAGGTCTCCAAACACAATGAGGCATTCAATGTTCAAATTCCTTGCTTATTATAGGTCTAGTAGTAAAGCCTCATACTCTTCCACGTTATTGGTTGCCTCAAATTCCAATTTGAATGAGAGGGGAATCAAGCTACCCTTTGGAGATATCAACAACACTCCTACTCCATTTCCTTCCTTATAATTTGCACAATTGAAATACAAATTCCAGACTTTGCTATAATCTTTGAGTTGTTGATCTAATTTGGCTGTTGGTTGTGCATGTGTTTCTTCTAAAATAAAATCATCTTATTCTAGAAATAAGAAAGAGAGGTCCCTTTCTCTCCCATACACAGGAGAATTTTTTGGGCAATCAGCTTTCGTAACTATTTTAACGAACCTTGATTCCATATACAGTCATCTTTCTTCTCCACCAAAGATAAGGATGGTAGGATAGGTAAGATCCAACTTGATGGAACATCCAATCTTTGATCCCCAAGATCTGGACAAAACCACACTGAACCTTGCAAGAATATTAGCTACTACAATGTTCATCACTACACTTGTTATTGTGATCTGGGCAAAATTAACCACTAATTCCTTTATCATTCCCAAGAACTTTACTCTGTTAGAGTCAAAAGAGTAGAGATATTTGTATGGTATGGTTACCTGCAGACCTAGTTGATCCATTACTGAAAGTGGCATCAAATTATGAGAATCGTCTGAGTCCAACATGCAGTTATGGAGCAGGAGGTCATGTACTACTAAAGTAATGTAAAAAGGTGTTGTGGAGAGATCTTGTTCTTTGACATGGGGTATAAATACGACCATTGGCCTTTCTTCTTAGAGGTTTAAACTATGATGTAATGGGACTGAAACAGATGGAAACATGAACTAGGAAACTTGGGCCTTATAGGTGGGTTGTTTCAATAGCTCAGATAGCGAGACCGAGATTTTGAATTTCTCAATCTCTTTTTGAAGATTAAAGATAATAGGGCCTTTTTCTGCAATGCTAACCTCTACCGGCTCTTTTTTTTTTTTTCACGGATAGACCTAGAAGGGGGAGATGACTTCTCTTCTTTGAGGTCTTCGGGCTTAAAGTGGTTTGGATCTGAGGAATCCTTCTTTTTATGGGTAATTGGATCTAAGGGCCCCTTTCCCTTGTCATTTGGATTAGGAGGCTCCTAAGAGGAGGTGCCTTTAGTTTGGTCTTGTCCCCTCGATCTCTTTCTAGATGACCGAAGATCATATTTATTATGCAACTGATCCTGCATGAAATTGGCGAACTGCTTGTAGTAATCATCAATCTCACCCTCGTCTAGCATTGCATCAAGATCATCCCCCTCTTCTTCATAAGTTATTACTTCTTGTTCTTTATCTGAGAAAGAGGAATACATGTTCCCGTGATCTTCATTGGCATCTAGGATCTGCTCCTTTGGATCATCTTCTATATATAATGGAGGATGGATGTGGTCTTTCTGTCTTTCCTCCCCCTTTGCAATATCTATAGGGGAGGCCTTCTGTATTGGGAATTGAAACCTCGATTAATATCTAGGAAGTTATGTCGTTGAAGGTTTTTATTTTCTAGCTCCAGTTTTATCAGTTTATTTAATAAATTATTCATCAACTTATCCACCTCCTCTATCTTATGTTCTTGGGATTCTCTTCTATGACTAGAGGAAGATGCCTCCCGTTTCTCCTTTATCTTCTCTCTAGGGTTAGCTCTACTTCTTAACTTCCCTGTTGATGCAAAATTTGCTTCTACCTCGAGAGCATCAGTTTGAATCTGGTCCAAACTAGGGGACTTCCTCTCTCTAAGTGTGAATATGAACTCTGATTCAAAGGCCCCTTCAAAAACCACTTGGGCAATGGCCTATGGAGGTTTAATCTCAACAGGATTTCTATTGTACAACTTATTAGACCTTTTTGTAAACTATGAGATACCCTCATCAGGCTTCTTCTTTATAGCGTTGAACTTAGTAAGAATATACCCATGATCTCTCTTATCTCCCCATTTCTACATAAAAGAATTATCCATTTCTTCCCAAGTGGTAATGGAAGCATTCAGAAAGGATTTAAACCATTTCATGGATTCCCCCTCTAGAGATTGGACGAAGAGCCTTAACACTACATCTAGGTGCTTGACATTAAAAGTTTCTGCAAAGGGACATAAAGCTTCTATGTGTCTCTGTGGTGATGTGTCATCTTCTCTAGTAAACCTAGGCATGGACTTGAGACAGTACTATGGAATAGCATTTAAAGGTTGAGGCAGGCCTAAGGGAGCATATTTGTTGAATAGGAAACATGGGACAACCATCTGCAAAAGAGGTGGTGGTGCTTGATTTATTAGGGGTCTCTGAGCTATGATCAATTGAGAGACAGTGGACTGACCATTGAATGAGAAACTGTTCACATTGTGGGTAGGGTTGCTTTGGAGGATATCTTTTACCTCCTCAACTTAAGCGAGAGGAGGAAATGAGAGAGAAGGGGTGTTGAATGAAACTTATTCTTTCTTGCCCTCTAGGGAGGTGGTACTGAGTAGCTGACCACTTTCTGAAGGATATACCAAGACTCGAGGAGAAAAATCGGAGCAATGAATTATGGCATTCTATGAGTTGGATGAGGATATTTCAAGAAACGAGGACGCAGTAGCATCAGTATTGGGGATTTTTTCCTTCATAGTCCTTCTAGATATTAGTTTTTCTAGATCTGATACAACTGGCATTATTTGTTGAGAGGGGTTTGAGCGGGTATGAGACTTCTTAAAAGCCAGGGTGATGAACTTATCATTTGAAAATGGAGTCTCCAAGGTGAGAAAACTACAACCCACACATATTTGCTCACCTTATCAAAGAGTGTATGAATGTCGTACCCAGGGGAAAATTTCTCTAATATGTTCCCCAACAATGATGCCATAAAGATGTTGTCACTTTTTCTATCTCATATCACACAAGTGCTTCAGAAGATATAGAAGCATCCTAGAGACAACCTATGGGTTGATTGGAGACCAATGCCTAGGACATCTTAATTAATGTTTTCAAATTTATCTTAAAGACTTACATCACCATAGTTTATCACAAGTAATTCAAATAAGATTGATTCAGAACCATTCATAAAGATACAATGTATGAACCAACGTACACACAGGAATACATGGGAAATAATCCTCCATCACTGGTGGCCAAATTAGATTGAGAGCTTGCAGCAAATCAATTGTTAAGGTAGATGAAATAGTAGAAGACAGTAGAGGAGAAATCCATAATACAGAGCTTAAACTTCAAGAATTCTATATATATGGATTTAGATAGAAACAAGAGAAATGGAATGCTTATGAGATGCTAAGATACATGGAGCACTTTTTAAAGACTTTATTTCCACATCATGTTATGAAACCAACTCACAAAAATATAGAAAATAGAGATCAACGACTTCAAAATCAACCTCTTCGAGGGGGAAACCTCCTTTACATTACACAAATGAACAATTATTGGATGATACAAATGACAAGACCTCCTTTCTATATATAGGAGTCTAAGGGGTCCTAATACAATTTGAGCCTACATAACAATAATATTGTAAGGGAACAACAATAACAATAGTGGGCTTCTATGGGGCATAATAATGACAACATGGGGACTATATGGGCACAATAATACAATACGGGGGTTGCACTAATAATAATAAGGGGTTACACTAGTAGTATAGGGACCTAACATGCCCCTCTCCTTAAAAAAGTGTTGCCCTCAATGCTTGAGTACTTTTGGATGCTTTTGTATAAAATTCTCATCCTCCCATGTGGAATCTTCAGTGGTAAGTTCTTCCACTTGATGAGATACTCTAAAATTGATCGATTTCGTAGTTGTCAATTTCTTGTTTTTGTGACTGCTTCCAATTCCAATATGATTTTTTTCTTCCTCGTCAAGTTCTGGCAATATTATTTGAACTAGGATCTTCTCACCTATAACCTTCTTTAAGCATGAAACATGGAAAACTAGATGCACTTGGGAAGATGTAGGAAGCTCCAATTTGTATGCCATAGTACCAATATTTTGTAACACCTTATATGGACCATAATACTTTTGTGATAACTTATTATCCTTCTTAGCTTTCTTGAGCGACATTTGTTTGTATGGTTGTAATCGTAGAAATATCCAGTCACCTACATCAAAACTTCTTTTGCTACGATGTTGATATGGTTGTTGTTTCATTCTATTCTACACCAAAGTGAGGTTATCCTTTAAGAGTTTGAGAAATTGTTTTGGATGCTTGATGTGATCTTTCACCGCTTGAACCTTATAATTTTCTTTTAAAAATGATGTGATGGATGGTGGATGATATCCATAAAGTGCCATAAATGGGGTCATTTTTGCTACAGTATGGAAGGAAGTGTTATACCACCATTCAACCAGAGGCAACCACTTGACCCATTGTGTCTGTTTATCATATACAAAGCAATGAAGATATCCTTCCAAACATTTAATCACTATCTCAGTTTGCCCATCAGATTGAGGATGATAAGATGATATATGAGTTAACCGAGTACCAAAATATTCCACCTCTTATACTCTAAAGAAACATTTGGAGCTTTTTTCATATAAATGTTTCTCCTCCAATAGTTTGAGCACCCTGTCAACATGTTGAACACGATGCTTCCAAGACTTATTGCAGATTAGTATATCATCAAAAAATACTAACACAAATTTTGTAAGGAAGGGTTTGAAAATGGAATTCATCAAACCTTGAAATGTAGAAGGTGCATTGGTAAGGCCAAAAGGCATGACCAAAAATTCATAATGACCCTCATGAGTTCTCAATGTTATTTTTTGAATGTCTTCAGTCTTCATTCTATTTTGATGATATCCTGAATGAACATCCAACTTGGTGAAGTAAATTGCTCCACGTAATTCATCCAATAATTCATCAATGACAGGAATGGGAAATTTATCTTCAACAGTAAGCTTGTTGAGCTCCCTATAATCCGGACACATGCACCATGAGCCATCCTTCTTGTGTACCAATACCACTGGAGCAGAGAAAGAACTTTGACTAGGTTGAATTATACCAACCTCTAGCATTTCTGAAACCACATGTTCAATTTCACTCTTTTGGGCATATGGATATCCGTAAGGCATGATGTTTGGGGGAACACTTCTTAGAATCAAATGAATAGCGTGATTATCATCATGAATAGGTGGGATGCCTTTGGGAGTCTCAAATACCTTGGAATGATTGTCCACAACGTTTTTGAGATCTAGAGAGATAGATGATTTCGATGTGGGAACCTCTAGTGAACATAATTGTGCAATTACGCCCCGTTTTTATTTATTTAGAAGCTTTGTCATGCTGTTAGAGCTGATTAAATTTCCCGGTTTCCCTGTGATACCCCTTAATTCAACTTCCTTTCCTTCCCAAAAAAATTTCAAGAAAATTTCTTGAAAATTAAAAGCTATCGTACCCAAAAATTGTAGCCATTGGACTCTTAATACAACATATCCACCACCCATTGGAATGAAAATGATTGGACTATTCAATACATATTCTCCCATGGATAGGTTGATATTATGGCACTTTCCAGAGCAATTTATGGTTCCTCCATTTGCAACCATTACTTGACACTCTGGTGCTAGATATAGGAAGCAATTTAATTCCTTGTCTATCTTACAATGAGTAAAATTATGGGTACTACCCGAATCAATCAACACTATTACCTTTTTCTTCTTGATATGCCCTTCTATCTTGAGAGTTTGAGGAGTGGTAATTCTTGTTAATGCATTACAATATATGGTCAGATTCATTTCTTCTTTCTTTGGGATTGGTTCCTGGTGTATATCCTCTTCTTTTGATGTTTCTTGTTCCTTTTCTTGCTCCTCTTCCCTATCTATGTAAATTAATTTCTTCTCAACGCACTTATGACCTTTAGAGTATTTTCTATCACAATTGTAACAAAGCCCCTTTTCTCTTTTTTCTTCCAATTGTTGTGGTGTCAACCTTGTAGGTGGTGAAAGGATAGGAACAACAACACTTCCATCTTTATAGTTGTGAGTGGTAGGCTTCCTTGTTGCCATAATTTTGCTTTCCATTTTTCTTGCCAACCTGAATGTCTTCTCCAATGAATCAGGTTCCCAGAGACAAACCTCATGCTGAATGTTATCCTGTAAGGTACCTATTAAAACATCAATCCTCTGCTTCTCTGGAATATCATTTACCCCTATATTCAATTTTTGGAGGTCCTCAATGTGCTCTGCCATTGAACCCTTTTGTTTCAGATTTATCAATTGGCTAAAGAACGTGTTGCTCTTTGTATCCTCATCATGTGCTATCATTCCTCTCTGAAAATTGACCAAGTGACAATTGGTTTACAAGAACAAAGCTCTTTATACCATAAAAATTGATTTGGTTCTAAATATAAAGATGTAATACGTACCTTTTGTAACAATTGCACATCATGTAGATCAAAATATTTCCCATTTGTAGTATCCATGTTATGGGATCCTTCCCATCAAACTTCCTCATATCCATCTTTCAAATATGTTGGGTCTTCAATCCAATGTTAGATTCTATGAAATCATGATTAACATTTATTTTTTTCTCATCATGAGTTTCCTCTACTACGTTTTCACCATTAAGAGGTCTTTCTAGCTTTGTCCCACCTTCCTTCAAACCTTCCATGTATTTCTTCAAATCTGATTTCATACCATCGATATTAGCTTCCATGACACATATAAAACTATTTATCTTAGCTTCGATCACATTCTTCAAATCATCCATCCAATTTTGCTTACTAGGTGTTTCTATTTTCTTGATTTGAGACATTATTTTTCTTGATTTTAGGAGCTCAATATTTAAACGATTGTAACTCTGTAATTTTAGATCTTCAAGTTTTGAATCTTTTTCCTGTGGTATCCCTCCGAGTCCTCTTTCCAACCTCGTAAGTTTGATCAAGATTGGATTCTCCAAGGAATAATTATGCTAAATCTGCCACGATGACCTGATTATAGACTAGTTAAATAGAGCAAACTTGTACAAAGTTCCATATGTCATCGTTTCAACCTTAGGACCTGAAACCGATACACAAAAAATTGCAAGTCGTCCTATTTCTGTAAATTTTTACGAAATTTCAATCTGATGCTCAAAGAGAAAGTTATGACGATTTTCCCCTAGTCTCTTGTTTGGGATGTAAATCAGGAGCCTACAAAAAACCCTAAATGTCTTGGACCATATCTCCGAAAATATAGCAAAACAAGATCTGAAATTTAGACCCAAGGTTTAGAACGCTTGTGGCTCAAATGGGTTTTTTTTTAGCTTCTGAAACACCGTAGATAAAAAGTTATAGCGAAAATTCTATGATGACTTGTTTGAGATGGAATTTTGGAGCTTGCAAAAACCCTAACTTCCTCATATCATATCTCCGAAAATATAGCGAGACAAGATCTGAAATTCAAACCTGAGGTTCAGAACGATTTCGGCTCCAATGGGATTTTTTTTTTTCTTTTGAAATTTCGTAGAGAAAAAGTTATAGCGAAAATTCCAAGATGACCTGTTTGAAGCAGCGAAACCCTAGAATCCAAAGCTCTGATACCAAATGTTATGAAACCAGCTCACAAAAAGATAGAAAATAGAGATCAACGACTTCAAAATCAGCCTCTTCGAGGGGGAAACCTCCTTTACATTACAAAAATGAACAATTATTGGATGATACAAATGACAAGACCTCCATTTTATATATAGGAGTCTAAGGGGTCCCAATACAATCTGAGCCTACATAACAATAATATTGTTAGGGCACAACAATAAGAATTATAGTGGGCTTCTATGGGGCATAATAATAACAACATGGGGACTATATGGGCACAATAATATAATAAGGGGGTTGCACTAATAACAATAAGGGGTTACACTAGTAGTATAGGGACCTAACACATCAATACAAACATTTTCCATCAATAACTTGATCTAAATGAATCTGCATCTAATGAGAACTATATCTAGCAACTACGTGACATAAAATCTAAGAACAATATTTAACATATATGAAAACAAATAGGGAGAAGAACATACTGCAACCAAATAAGTTGGAATCACTAAAAATATTGTATTGATCTTCTGAGAAATGCGCATATATCTAGATTTATAACACCGCCTTCATGAAAACAGGAAAAGGTCTTTTCCAAGAGCTTCTTTCCAAAAATTCTAAACCTTATTTAAGTGTTTCTTCCCTCTATTTATAAGGAGAGGGGAGCTTTGAACAACACCTACAAGATATCTCAACTGAGCTCCAACTGTCTGATCGACTAGCTGTCTCGATGTGTGATGGCTCTGTGGCCCAAAATGATTACAACAAATTGATTGCTTCTTTAAAATGTAACAAAGCACAAAATACAAAACATGGTAAAACTTAATAATGACCCTAGAAAAATATCTCCATACTAATTCCTATGATCGACTCTGATCAGGCCATGCCCTTGCCATGACGTTCCTCGTTTATTACTCTGTAGGTTCACCTATCGCTTTCTCCTTAACTGCTTGAATTTCTCCCTCTCTAGAGCTAGAGCAATCGATTGTCGGTTGTTTGCCACAGTACATAAATAGATATTGACTTGGCCATCTTTCATTGTCTAACTATGTGGAGCTCCATGATGAGAAATTAATTTTGAGGTGAATTGCACACTGCTTCCTGAGTCCAATACCTCCATTTAACTTGCTGAAGACGTGCAAGCGAAGCAGTCGAATTCATTTCTACTGCCAATGTTGACCTTGGTTTCTTGTTACAGAGGCTTCCATAGGATTAGCCCATTTCAATTACCAACTCCTTTGTGCCTTCATTCAATACTGCAGATGCCTTTAAAGCTCTATACTGCACTCTCAGAACTTTACTCATTGAGAATTTTATTCTTAAAGGTATTACGAAAACAACGAGTTTCGATGTCCTTGGCCCCTATTGTTTAGCCGCTTTCTATTTCCCTCCATAGGATCAAGGGCCATGACTGAAGGCTTAGCCTTAAGGCGCTAGGGCATTTTCTTCCTACCCGGGGGCCATTTTTCCTTTGTAAAGTGCTTTGCACTTGAGTTTATTTAACTTCCTCTTGACCATGCGCTAGCCAAAATTAGAGCCCCTTTCATTTGAGGTTTCCAATCAGTGAATTAACATGGGAGTTGTGATATTTCAATTCCCCAATCATTGATATCCCTTGGTGCTTAGCCCCATCATTTACGCCTTTGGTTCTTTGAGTTCTTCTTGCAACTATGTGCCATCCCTTTATCATAGCCCCCTTATCAACATTTCTTCAATTGTCGAGTGTTACAAAGTGCTGACATCCTCAACCTCCAATATGCGATCTTTGATATGACATCATCACTTCCACATGGCACCTCTTGAGTGGCGACATATGTCACCCAAAATTTCCCCCGTAGGCCCCCTCAAAACACCAAAACTGCTTGCCATGTGTCCTTTCGTACCGCCACATCACGCTGACGTCAGATGCCACTGTAGCTTCATTGGAACCAATCATATGCTGCCACGCGTAGCTTATCGGAACCAATCATATGTCGCCACATGTAACTTATCAGAACCAATCATATGCTACCATGTGTCCTGCTAGAGGAGAGAAAAAAGGCGCCACCCATCTTTGGTTTTGAGATAGAATCCTTTTTTAATATTTATTTAAGTCCCTGAGCTGTATTTACACTATCGACACATTACCCTTGTCGCAACTTTTAAAAGGTTGTCACCTGCAAAAGTTCCGATATTGCAATATTGTGATGCATCGATCTCCTCCGAGCTCTGATACTGCCTGCTCTGATGCATTGGATCCCCAATGTTGCGACCACCGATCTTCGATGCCTCTGATGTTGCGATGCACTAGTATGCCCAATCTTCGATATGTGATTACTGATACTCTGGACCTCCGATACGGTGATCTCCGATATTCCTTCTTTACTAACACTTCAAATCCTTCAAACTTTGGTAGACCATATCTTTTGATTTAGGAGTCCATTTTTGGACTTCCACATATCGTTGGAAAGCTTGTTTCGAGCACTTTCCAATGGAGAGGGTCCGATGTATGCTTTGAGTCCTTCTGCTGCTTGGAAAATGATTGCAAGCTCCTCTTCTCTTTTGACATCACTTGGCACTATTCGAACAATTTTGCAGTAAGTGATAATAGTTGGTGCATTGCTCCTTTGACTCTATCTTTGCAACAAGAGGTCAATGTTATAATAAGACTTTAGCTTTGTGATAAGGTCAAGGTCATAATGAGACTTTAGCTTTGTGATAAGAAGCTATTATGAACACTCCCTTAAGATCTATAATGAACATTACATGTCTTAATAATATTAAATGATAGGAGTTGAATGAGTTGAAGTTAGATAGAAACCATGAGTTAAATATCCCACATTACATTTAAACTATTTATAATAGAATTAGGGATTGCATTTATAACATGAAAGGTCATAAGATATATCCACAAATAAAAAATCTAAACCCATCCTATTTTTGTGAAAGCTTACTCTTTTATTTTTAATGACCTTATGATTAAGATTCGCAACACAAGTTCAAAGTCATAATTAAATTTTAGCTCTATGATAAGACTAAAAATTTGTAACACAAGGTCAAGGTCATAATAAGACTTTACATTTGTGATAAGACTAAAAAATTGCAACACAAGAGTTGAAAGCCATAATAAGACTTTAACTTTATGATAAAAAGCCATCGTAAACATCCTTGTAAATCTATGGTAAATGTTACATATCTTAATATTAAAATATAAAAATTGAATTAGTTAAAAAAATTAGATAAAAAACTATGAATTAAATATTCAACATTATATTTAAGTGATCAAAAATAAAATTAAAAATCGAATTTATAGCATAAAAGTTATAAGATATATTTCTACAGATAAAAAATCTAAACCCATCCAATTTTTAATGAGCTTAGGAGTAAAGATGAGTGAAAAGGTGATTCATGTCATTTTTCAAAGTTTCAAATCGCATGACAATGAATGATCAAATTCCATTTTTCATGTTATTCTAAATCCTAATCAGATTCTATTTTCCCACATTATAACATCCTAATCAGATTCTATTTTCACACATTATTCTAACACCTTAAATAATATATTATATATACTTTTTTTTTATTTGATTAAAAATAATTATAAGTTTATTTATTTTTTTAATTTAATCATTTTCTTATTTAAATTAATAATAAACCAGCACAATCTATATTAAAAAACCAATATTAACATATTCTCGTCATTTTTCAAATAAAATATTTTTCAAATTCCACTGTTAACCCTTATTCCCAATTCAATAAAATCAAAATAAAATCCATCCATATTCCCTTAAGCCATCAGATTTTGGGAATTCAATAAAAGCCGTGGGAGTGGTCTAGTGCCAAGGCAGTGAAAGTTTACTGGTTTACTGGTTTACTGGTAATCAGCGATACCATTTCCCTTGAGGCACGCCTTAGGGTTTATGCTTATGCGATCCCAACCCCGATCCCTTCTCCATCCATCTGAATTGTTTCAAGAACGGGTTGTATCAGAACCCCCGAGATTTGGCTAACATACACTAAATACACAGAATTTGCCTACTCAACCTCACAACACCATTCTATTTCGGGTTCTAAGAGATGAATCTTTTGCTCGTTCCAGTTCGGCATGAATGCACTCTTCCAACTTCAGCCACCAAGATTTTTCACAAATGGAGTTGGGTTGCTACTGAGTAGTGCTGGCTTATTCACGGATGCATATTATGCTTCTGTCCTTCAAGAATGTACCAATATCCAAACACTCAACCAAGTCCAAGCCCACATGCTAATTAATGGATATCAACAAAATCTTTTTTTACAAACCAAGCTCGCCACTCTGTATGCCACGGTCAACATTGAGCATGCACGCCTCCTGTTTGACACTATACAGAAGCCGAAGGTTTGCTTGTGGAATGTGATGATCAGAGAGTATGTCAGGAACGGCTCCTGCTATGAAGCGCTTTCTCTGTATTACCAAATGCAACAGGTCGGAAAACAGCCAGACAATTTCACATTCCCTTATGCACTCAAGGCATGCGCCTCTCTGTCTGCTCTGCAATATGGTAAAGAGATTCATAACCATGTTATTAGAAATGGATTTGAATTTGATGTGATCGCGGGGAATTCTCTTATAGGTATGTATGCCAAGTGCGGGAGATTAGAAAATGCACTCCAAGTGTTTGAAAAAATGCCTCAACGAGTTGTTGTTTCATGGAATTCTATGATTGCTGGGTATGTCCTGAATGGTCTTGCCAATGAAGCCTTGAAACTATTTAATCAGATGCTGTCAGAGGATGTGAAGCCGGACCTGGTTACCATAAGGAGTGTGCTTCCAGCATGTGCTAGTTTAGCTGATCTGCAACAAGGCAAGTGGATCCATGATTATGTCATTCAACAGGGATTTCATTTGGATGTTGTTGTGGGAACTGCTCTCATAGACATGTATGCTAAATGCGGGAGGATAAAGACTGCACGCCTAGTGTTTGACAAAATGTCGACAAGAGACGTGGTGTCGTGGAGTGCGATGATTGCAGGTTATACATTGAGTGGGAATTCCCATGAGGTTTTGAAGCTCTTTTATGAAATGCGTTTTACAAATATGAAACCTGACTTGGCCACTGTGAAGTCTTTGGTTCCGACTTGTGCATATTTGACAGCTCTGCAACCGGGCAAGTGGATCCATGGTTACTTGATTAAAAGTGGATTTGAGTCTGATGTTTCTGTAGGGACTGCGCTTGTAGACATGTATGGAAAATACGGTAGCATAGACATGGCACGGAAGCTGTTTGACATAATGCATGAAAGAGATGTGGTGTCATGGAGTGCCATTATTGCTGGCTATGGAATACATGGGGCTGGTGAGAAGGCACTTGAGCTTTTCTCAGAAATGCAAAAGGCAGGTCTTAGCCCAGATAATGTCACCTTCGTATGCGTTTTATCTGCTTGCAGTTATGCAGGCTTATTGGATGAGGGCTGGCAAATTTTTGATTCCATGATCCGAGATTATGATATCAGGCCAAGTGTTGAGCATTATGCATGCATGGTTGATCTTCTTGGCCGCGTGGGTCGCCTTGATGAAGCAGAAGACTTCATAAAAAAAATGCCATTAAAGCCTGATGCTGGTGTGTGGGGTGCTTTGCTTGGCGCATGTAGAATTCATTGCAACATTGAGCTAGGTGGGCGTGTAGCTGAACAACTTTTTTGTTTAGAGCCGGACAATGCTGGACATTATGTGTTGTTATCGAATATGTATGCTGCAGCTGGCCGTTGGGATGATGTTGCGAAGGTGAGAACAAAGATGAAAGATAAGAGGTTAAAAATGACACCTGGATGCACCTTGGTCGAAATAAATAACAGGGTTCATCAATTCATTGCAGACGACAGATCACATCCTCATTCCGATGAAATTTATTCTACATTGGAGTCTCTGGCTGTGCAGATGAAGGATGCAGGCTATGTTCCCAACACGAGCCTTGTGCTGCATGATGTGGCAGAGGAGGTGAAGGAACGCATGCTTTGGAGTCACAGTGAGAAGTTGGCAATCGCTTTTGCCCTTATCAGTACAGGTTCCGGGTCCCCTATTCGGATTACAAAGAACCTTCGTGCATGTGTTGACTGCCACATTGCAGCTAAGTTCATCTCCAAGATTGCAAAGCGAGAAATTATTGTAAGGGATTCAATTCGATTCCATCATTTTAGGGATGGATCGTGTTCTTGTGGAGACTATTGGTGAATATTTGTAGTTAGGTAGCTGGAAACTGATGTGTGTAACTGTCTTAAGTGGGAAGCCTAAATTTCAGGTCTCTTCGTATGTGGACTGTAACATCTTCAGTTCTAGAGTGCTAATAGAAGAAACAATGGATATTGGTGTGAACCGAGGGACTTCATATTTAACGATAACATAGCGCTCAGAATTAATCAACATATATACAGTTCTTCATCCTAACATCCACATATGGCATGCAGTGAGATATTTTGATGAATATTAATACATTGAAGCATGCGCATTCTGTGTTTGGCAGTAGACCTTTATCCATTGAAACATGAGTTATTCTACATTGGGTATCGTCTTCTATTATTATATTGTAGTGCAAGCTGATTGCATATGATAAAAATTAACGTGGCATGATGATCTCCGATTTGATTTCTGGTTTTGTTCATATGCATTATGATGAATGATGGAACCAAGACGTGTGGGAAGTTTTGTGAGTTGATAATCATTTTTTTAATTTATATATCCTATCCTTAATCATATTTTAAAATTTTCTTGTTATCCAACTTGGTAACTGTTATGGTACCTCACAATACGTACTGGTTCCAGCTTATTAAAAACGCCAATTATCATACTCAGCAGAAGAAATTAAGTTTGAACTGGCTATGGCACCTCACAATATGTACTGCTTTCAGCTCAGGAAAACGCCTTTATCATACTCAGCAGTATAGAAATCAAGTTTGGATGTCCAGATTTATGTAGATAGGCTAGCCATAGATAAAAGGGGTAATTTAGAGGCTGGGTGGAAGACTTAGAATAGGATAGATTTATTGACCGACTACATGGTTATGATCCGTTGTCTGGAGCTGACCATGGATTTTGTATTGGTGGTTTCTTTTTAATATCCTTTTGCTTATTTATACGTGTGTGCAATCAAAATGAGGATGTGTAGAGTTTTAGGTTTTGCAGGTATTGCTTGAGAGACTGAGGGGCCAATTGTAGTGTCTATACTGCCTGAGGTAATTTTAGCCTGAGTTGGCGACCATACCTTTACAGGAAAGTTTCTGCTCTATTTACTGGTTCACCGGACTATATAATAATTTATGGTTTTTTAGCGTTTGTTATGGTTGTTCAACTCTGGTTTTATTCATATGCATCATCAAGAATGATGGAGTCAAGACGTGTGCCAAGTTTTATCGATTAAAGGGGGGTATTTAGAGGCTGGATCGAAACCTTGGAATATGATAGCTTTATTGGAATGAGGCTGTTGTTGAGTTTTTCAAGTGATAACATAAATGTATAATTTTCCATTTCGGGACTTTTATTACATTGATGGAGACTTCTGCTGGTAGTCTTGAGAATTGGAACCAATTTGGCGATACATCTTCATAGAGCCTTTTCTCCTCATTATTATATTTGATTACTTGATGGACATTTTTGGTTGAGGGAGTCTCTCTTCTCCTTGGTTGGACGATGATTGTGCTTGTTGCTTGGTGGTTTTCTCATGTGTGCTTGTGTTGTTGATCGCCCCTTGGTTTCACTTTTGATAGATGTGGAGCATTCTATCTCATTATGTTGGTTTGTTATGTATGGTTATCTTGGATATTGATAGTGGTTCTAGTCCCCCATGGGTTAGAAACTATGTTACTTGGGAGCGGGAGTGGAAATGGGAGCGGGAGCGGAAATGGGAGCGGGAGCGACCATTTTCAGAGGCTCCCGTTTTGGGAGCGAATTCGGGAGCAATTTTTTTAAAATATATATATATTTTATAT